>CM038678.1:32280890-32474731 GCA_021605205.1 Aegilops longissima | reverse complement strand
TTCTTGTCTCATCTCTCTATTTGGTTGGAGGGATGTCAATGAAATGGGTAATTTCAGAAAATATATAAATTCAAAACCACGAGTATGTTATTTTGCTGGGGTGCCAACCTCGTGAATATAACGACAGTAATCTTAAATGCTATTTTTGAAATATAATTTTCCTAAATATTTGCCTACTTATTCATATAAAACTTCAATTAGCGCATAAAATTGCTTACCGGACGCCATGCAAAATAAATTTTTTATTTATATCCATCTTATTAAGAATGGGGGAGTAAATAGATGGTGCTCTCAATGGTGGATGTATGTCTTAACTAGCCACGAACCCGTGCATTCACAATGCTGCTGACATACCCTTAATTTGATCAAGCTAACCTGATGAGTACTCCCTTTGTAAAGAAATATAAGAGCGTTTAAATCTAAACGCTTTTATATTTTTGTACGGAGGGATTACAAGGTATAACTTCAGAATAATTGTACAAACCAAAAGCGACATTTCAATTTGCAATTCCGGAAGTCAGAATGCTGTTACAAACAAATCATTGGGAGCAAACCAGGAAAATAATCTCTTAATAGTTCATCATGGGAAAATTGCATGGGGTCGGCCCTACACACTTCATTGTTCTTTAGTTGCCCTCAAGCAAGAGGAAAATTCAGAAACAAGCATGAGAGCCTTACGTGGCTGCACAAGATGATCAAACGGCAACAGAATTACAATGCTCTTGACGGTCTTGGTTGGAAGCTATCGCACGATCGATTGAATCCATGTCGACGAAATCCGTTAGCTCCTGCGAACAGGTGGTTCAGTTAAATGCTGCACATGAAAACAGAGTTCATCCAAGTACAGAAAGGGCGTGCGTATCATTTGCAGATTCTTGATCTTCATGCCATAATCTTGTGCTAGATAGTAACAACACGTAGTGCTATTTGTTTGCGCACCACAAGAAATAAAAAGTTCAGAACCAAGGAGAAATTCTTGATATTTTCTTGGTACTTAAAATATGAAGGTAGGGCAAAAGGTAAAACAGAGTTCATCCAATCCAAGCGTACAGAAGGGCATGGATATGCTCAGCTGTACAACGAAAAATGAACTCAGTTCATCCAACTACCCAGAAGGGAATATAGCTAGTGAATTATTTGCTAATCTGGGAAGCGTCATGCTTAATCTTGTGGCAGGCAAAAAAAATTTAAAAATAAAAATAAAATTAGACAGTAGTAATGGACTGATCGAACTAGCTAGCTACAGAAAATAGGCTAAAGGAAAAATGCTTAAATAGCGTATAGTTTGGTGCTAGTGTGCTACTGACTGATGGAGTACCTGATTGCATGGCTTGATGAATCAATCCCTCCACCTGAAACTGGAAACGATGACAGAATAAATGAACACTGAATACATAACAGTAGGTGAAAGAAAAACAATGTATGTATAACAGAGGCAGCTCATGGGCGAGTGGCGAACCTCATCACATGCAGGCTTGCCATCATCCTCCCCTGAAATAAAAATAAAAGGCGATGAAAGGATTGAACATTTGGGACTTGTGAACACAGAAATGTTAATAGGCGTGTGCTGAGTGGAGGTGGGAGTAAAATGCAAGCGTGGTCCTAATTCTTTTCGTGTCACTTGGGTCCTAATTCTTTCAAAATTCATATTTGGGTCCTAAATCTTTCTAAGTTGTTCACGCGAGGTCCTTTTTTCGTCTGACCGCCGCTGACCAGCTCGCGTGGCGCTTTGACCGCTGCCACGTCGACTCGAGGGTCCACAGGGAAGATTTCCCGCGGCTGGCGGTTGGGAATTTAAGCAATGTGGCCCCTGGAGTTTATGCTTTCCTCATTCCCCAGTCCCTAGGTCTTCTGCTTGCTCTCTCCCTCTCTCTGGAGTCGTCGCCGTCGCCGCCGCGAGTTCATCTACCGTGAAGCGCCACTGTGGTCCTACATTGCAAAGGATTCGCTCATTGATTCTGCCTAAATGAGAAGAAGGGGAACTAAACAGTAGGATTGGGATTAGGGTTACGAGAACTTACCATATCACGGAGGAGGATCTCCGGGTCGCCGAAGATGTGGCGCCATCCTAGCGTCGCCGGCGCCGGACAACAGCCGGCAACGACCCCCTCTTCTCATTGGAGCAGAGCCGCCGCCGTCAATCACCCTGTTTTTGCCAGACAGGGAGAATGAGAGGGGTGGGGAAGAGCAAGGGGGACCGCGAATGAAAGGGAATTAGGGTTAGAGGGTTTTTCTGCAAATATTCACGGCCGGTCGTTATCCCGCATGGGCCCTCTGGTGTCGACGTGGCACTGGTCAGTGGCGGTCAGACGGGATTAGGACCTCACATGAACAACTTGGAAAGATTTAGGACTCAGATATGCATTTTGAAAGAATTAGAACTCAAGTGACAATTTCAGAAAAGAATTAGGACCGCGCTTGCATTTTACTCGTGGAGGTGGAGTAGTTGTACCTTTCCCGGTGTGCCAACATTACCAACTGGACAAATAAAGGTGCACGCCGTTGGGATGTTCCTCCACTGCGGCCCTCACTGCAGCATCTGCTTCCTCCAGCTCGACGTCAGTTGCTTTTTCACACAGAAGCTCAACCTGGACATACTTCAGGGAAGGGAGGTGTCCCATGCCGAAATCAAAGTCGCCACGGGAAATCCACACGGCGGGGAAGCCAAAGCGGAGGAGTTTAACCCTTGGCATAGCTCCTTGTGGAAATATAGATGGCACTGCGGCGACACCGATGAAGCGGCACTCCGTCGCGCATGGGAATGCATCAGCGGCGACGACTGACATTTCCACTGCAGCCCCCCCTGAGAATGTAGTACTGCGCACCAGGGAGAGAGAGCGCAGAGCGGGCAACAACCCGAGGAGCAGAAAGTCATCCGGTCGCACTTCCTCCACCCATATTTCCAGGTAAGAAAGTAAAGGAAGCGTTGAAGGATTAATCCATGTTGGCAGAGTCTGGAATGAGCAGGTGGTTCCCTGAAACTGCAATCTATGGAGCTGTGGGGGAGGAACCCAGCCTTCACGCATGAGATCGACATGTCGACCGCCATCTGCACAAATATCTAGATTTTGTATTCTGTGCAGGTTACTTAGGGACTCAACCAAAGTTTTATCAGTGATGTCATTGATACATCTCCATTTAAACCGGAGCACACTCAACTTGGTCAGTTGGCCCAACTCTTTTGCAGTGTCTTGATTAAAATTGCCTGAAGATAACTGGCCTACCAGCAGTCCGTCTAGCACTTCTAGGGACGTGAGGTTACACATTCCGGATGGCATCTTAATGCCCTCGTGAACGTACAAGCAAATCAAATGCCGTAGACGGACAATACTCAACGGTAGTTCTTTTATACCACGAGCTCGTCTCAAGTCCAGTGTCTGCAGAAATTGCAACTTTCCTATTTCCACTGGGAGCTCATTAACATGTGCATGTATCAGCCGTAGGTACCTCAAGTGTAATAAATTCCTCATATACCCAGGATCTGAAACAGTACAACCTTCTAAATCCAACACACGCAGAACTTCAAAACTGCAGATACTCAGCTGTACTTTGGCAATTATACCATGTGTGAAAAAAGCAAGAGATCTCACTTGTTTCATGCTGGTGGTAGAAATATCCATCTTGCCATTTCGGATGGATAATCTGCGAACCTTACTTTGCAAGTTAGACACTTTTCTCATAGTACCATCAAGAATAGTGACAAAGTTTTCTTCAGTGGACAAGGTACGTATGAGATCAAGTACCATGTCATGTACCCGACAAGCATCTACCCTTTCTTCATCATCAATGCCTATGGGTTGTATCATACTTCTATTTATTAGCTCATTGAAATAATTATTTCCGAGCTCATATAAGCTAGTTTCTTATTTTTCACTATGAACAAAGCCTTCGGCTATCCACCTCCATATCAAGTCAACTCTTAAGACCTTGAAATTTTCCGGAAATATGCTTAAATATAATAAACAAGGCTTCAGATGAGATGGCAGATCATAATAGCTAAACAATAGTATCTTTTTCATCTCCTCCACATTGTGATCTTCTGCAAGTCCATGACCGATGGAATTGAGCAAAGCATACCACTGATCTTTTGCTTTTGTTTGATGATTACTTGCTAGAAGGCTTGCTATGGTAATAATGGCTAATGGTATACCACCACATTTCTTTAAGATGTCTTGGGATACTTGCACCAGTTCATGAGGACACCCCCTCTCATTAGAGAATACTCTCTTATAGAAGAGCCTTCTAGAGATGTCACCAGAAAGAAATTCCATTCTGAAAATATCATCACTAGAAGAGCAGCATGCTTTGGATACACTAACAATGCGAGTAGTCGTGATTATTCGACTTCCAAGACTATTCTTGGGGAAAGCACACTTGATTAAACGCCACACTTTTTCATCCCATATGTCATCGATTACGATGATGTACCTGTTTAAACGTTTCAGATAGTAAGTTAATTAATCAATCAGGGTATATCTAAGTCTGAAGGGCTTATGCGATGATGTGTTATTGAGGCGAAAATGCACTGGAGAAAAATTCACGAATTTATATGAACACTGTAAATCTAGTGGATGACTCACAATGTGCTACAAAGATGTTTATACAACAGTACAAAATAGTATCATGGTTGTACTATGTGAAAAGACAAATTGATCAATGACAACGAAAAGGCAGTTGGCATACCTCTTGTTGGTAAGGAATTCATTATTGCTCTTAAGAAATTCGGTCTTGCTCGTAAGAAATTCAATGAGTTCATCGATAAGCTGTTTTTCATCCCTTATTGCACTATGAATGCATGAATACTTCTTCTTGTCTAACTCATAGAGAATATCCTTGAAGACTTTCTTCATGTCGGGATTCTGAGAAACTGAAACAAAGGCCCCACAATCAAATTGTACTTTGATCTTATCATACACCACTTTCGCGAGAGTAGTCTTTCCCAGCCCACCAAATCCAACAACAGATATTGTCTTTATTGGACTCTTCAACCAATCATCACCCCCAGTCAACATGTTAATCAACTTGTCTTGTGCTTGTTCAATCCCAACAAGCTCTGTCACATCTGTGTATAGAGCCAACACACGAGGGTCAACGCCAGCACCAGCACTGGTGTCCCGCATCTCTTGCTCATATCTTTTGCGCTGCTCAGCCAACTGCTTAGCTTGACCCATCACCTCTTCTAGAGAGTCAGACATCCGATGCAGATCCCTTCCGTTCTTGAATAATTTGATGATCTTCTTGATCAACTTCTTGATTCTATTCTGGTTGACAGGCTCACCGTCATCTTCCACATGCACCATCATGGTGTCAACGATGTCCTCCATTTGGTAGGACAACTCCTTGACATTTTCTGCCCATATTTTGACCCCCTCATCAAGCTGCTCTGGCGGAACTTTTGCCACCTTGCGAAGGGCAGCGTGCATCAAGGTTAGCTCTGTGACAAGAGACTCCATACCTTTCCTCACGCGCTTCTCCAGGGTGAACTCACCAGCGAGCAGGTCGCCAAGCTTCGTAAGGAGAGGCCTGATGGCCACCATGGCGATCACCATGGCTAAGGTAGCTTGACCTCTCTACACACTGTTGCGGTGGTATTTTGGGTGTAAGGGAGTTGGCGGTGTGCAATCTTGGTTTCCTGGCAGATAAGCTAGCTAGGAAAGTAGGAAGAAACCAACGGTGACCATTAGTGTGTGCGTCATTGTCTTGTGCAAAAGAAAAAAATTAGAGAGACCCCTCCTCTGTATGCTCCAGACAAACACGGCTAGTTGGCTGGACCAATAATTATCGGCACCACCGGCGAACCAACCACACACCACCATGCGTATGGAGAGGAAAAAAAAAGGAAAACGACAAATTTAAACACATTTAAAAAAATAGTTCTAACTGCGGAGAGCAATGGGCACCGGCTGTGACTAAGAGATTAGCTGACTAATTTGCTGATTGTGTACCTGGTCATCATAAAAGCATGTGCCATGCAGATGAGTACATTTTCATGAGAGTAAAAAAAACATCAGAGTATTGTCACGAGAGTGTTGATTCAGGGAGACATTAGTGTAAACTTATAAAGCTTTTCGTTTGCACACCGCATTGTTTGCTAAGCCAAATCATTTACCTCCAGAAAAAGACCAGGCTAATAGCACTGCCCCATTTATTCAGTCAAGTTTCAATTAACGTGACGAATAGAAGGCAACAAATAAAACAAATAGTAACCAGTACAGATAATAGGTGAAATTTCAGATGATTGTATAAACTGAACAACCATAATTTCATACCATGATTCTGAAAACTGCTAGGAAGAGACTCAATGGATAATCAAAGTTGTCAAACCAGGCAACAGTGCATCATAATTACATACTCTGCCTCACAAAACGAATAAATGGAAAAGTTCTGCCTTACAAAAGAAATAAATGGAAAAGGAAGTTCATTATAAGCAAAATACAAGAGGCACAACAGAAACTGAATGTTCCTTCAATCAGCAGAAGTGATAATAGAATTCAGGAATAAGTGGGAACAGTCACAATGCGAGCTTCATGTCGAAGAAGATTCAAAACTCCAAGGCAAATTAACCACCCAGCAGTACATCATAATTACACACTTCCTTACAACACAAAGAAATGGAAAAATAAGTTCATAACAAGCTAAACATAGGAGGTGCCGCTGAAACTTGATGGTTCTTGAGTCGATAGAAGAGAATTCACGCATAGGAGGATGCAATCACATGGAGAGCTTCATGTACTTGCAGAAGAAAGACAAATCAAAACACCAAGACAAATGCAATATTCTCCAAGTTTCAGGAGCCTCCATTGACTAGAAACATACAACACAATATTCTAAATCCAACAGAGGTACTCGACAAAAGCAGCACTATCAACAATAGCACATATATAGATATTGCAAGATACCTCACTTGCGGCATTGCTGCTTCTGATGGTGGTCATATCCGACATGCTCTTTCGGATGGAGAGTCTTCAAATCTTGCTTTTGTATAAACCGCTTTCACTCAGTGCCATGCAAGTGGTTTTCTTCACTTGGCAAAAACATATGGGATCAATCATCATATCATGAATACGAAAAGATGTTTCCATGTCTTCATCAACATTGATGTCTATTAGTTGAACCTACTTCTATTTATGATCTCATTGAGTAACTCTATCACTGAGCTCAAATAGGCTAATCTTTTTTTTTCAATTATAAATAAAGCACTCAACTACCCTTTTACATATCAAGTGACCTTGATTAATCTTCTAAAAATATACTTAGATATAATAAGTAATCCTCCTATAGATGACAAGGTAGATCATACTAGTAGTAAAAGAAGCTTGACTCTAGATCATCCATTTGACATAATCTATAAGTCAAGAGCTTCTTTTACTATTTACGTATTTGCTACAATTCATATTGCTTTTGTGTGGGGCTCTTATAGTGTTTTATCCCTAGTCTATCCTAACTTGCTTAAGACTAAAGATTGTGTTGTTTTTATCATCTACCTTCACATCAGTTATTATATGCAATCTTGTTTTTAGAAGATTACAAAATTAAGAGAGACTAGCTGATATTGAGATGGATAGCCGAAGGATTTGTGTATCACGTAAACGAAAATTGACCCATTTGAGCTATGAGAGGGTTACTTCAATGAGCTCATAAACAAAAGCATGATCCAACCTGTAGGCATCGACCAAGAGAAGAGTGAAAGCTTATCGTGTCCATGACATGATGCTTGATCTAATATATTCGTTGCGGAGAGAAAAACTTATGGCAATGTTTAATCCAAGAGAATATGGATGGCAAGAGCCAAATAACAAGCCATTCTTCGTTTACTCCACAGCAATTCTCGTCTCATGCCCAAGTACCTATGCACGTGAATTTTTTGCAACGATTAGCTGGCAAGTAAGTCAACATATGTATACTATTTCTTCATTAAGAGAAGACAACAGTGAATAATGAGCTAGTTATCAAAGCCAAAAAAAAAAAAAAGCAAATCCTAGGGTGAATAACAGTTCATACCAAACAATCTATACAATGAATCACCAACGATTTGCACTTAAGGTGCACACACCTAACGAGCACTAAAAAACAGTGGATGGTGACAGGATAAATCCTCTTCATTTCTTCCGCACTAGCATCTCTTTTACTTACACAAAACAGTTGTGATTTTCATCCTACACTGACTTACGTACATGAAGTAGTAATTTGCACCGTTTAGTTGGCAAGCAAATCAAGAAGTATCTGACATATGTTGTTTCATAAAGAGTGGTGAGCATGTGCTAGTTATCTGGCAGCAAATGGACGGACTCACTAGAGAAGATCCTAGGAGTGGCTTATACGACCAAATTAGTCTCAGTACTGAGACGCACACACCAGCTGGGCAGCAGATCTGTAAACGGTGATTTAGAATGGCTTACTTATACGACCAAATTAGGCACGCATGATTTAGTTGAAGAAACAGTAAACGGTGAAGGATATAGAGCGGAAGCAATTAAGACTTACGATGGACCCCATGATTCTAGTCGAAGAAACTGATTTAGTCGGATTGAGAAGAGAGGAACGGATTTATACCTCAACTGCGCTGCGCTGCGCTGCAAGATCCGGCGGCTTCCCCTGCCTACAGGCGCCTCTTCAGGCTGCTGCACATACTCGCCGGGCGAGCAGGTCGCCGGTGGCCGGCTGGATGTACGAGCCCTGGGGCCGGGGGCCGGGGGCCGGCGGTCCGCTGCGAGATCCACTCCGCGGTTACCCATCTCTCTCTCACAGACTGACTGACTCTGCACATCTCGGCATCTCCAAACGCGGCAGAATAGTCGTCGGGACCATGTGCCCGCTGCCCTCTGGTCCTCCGCAAGGTAGGGTCCCACGTGTCATCCAGCTGTAGTATTAAACAGGAACAACCAAGTCGAGATTGAGGTCTCAGGGCGCAACATGATAACAAGATGCCGTCAATACATATTGTTTGCTTTTTTTCTAGAACATGCCAAATTATTTGCTGATGCTGTTACTGATAAACAACAGGCAAAAATAGAAGGTCCATAAACCAGTTCATATTTCGATCGTTACAGGGGCCACCGAATCTAAGTTATCCTACCTGATACAGCTCGAAACGGATTGACTGAATTATGTAACACTGAGAGCATCTGTAGCAGACCCTTAAAATCGTATCTGTAAAACTAGAATACGAGTCGGAAAAAATGCATTTTAAGAATTTATTTTAGCTACAGCCAAGCAGATACTGTAAAATAAACTGTAAAACTAAGATAAAAAGTTCCTTCCTCAAGTCCGGGGCTTCAGGCTTTCAGCTTCAGTTACATTTCCTGTCGAAGCAGAGGCTGAAAGTGATGACATCATCCTCTCGCCCCATCTTGGCTGCACAAACTAGGAAATAAATATGACTCTACATACGTTTTCAAGATAAGGAAAATAATAATTTAAACATATACTAGTAAAATCCTTAAATTTTTATATGTTTGGTTTTTTTTGAAAGTACATCTTATATAATCGTTGTTTCACATATTTGAGGCGTAATTTTATTTTTATGACTAGATAAAATGTTGTACGTATGTAAGGAACAACGTGACATGATTCATATTCGCCATGAGCCATCAGAGACAATGAAGATGAATGTGCTCTAGCCTCTGGCAATGGATGTTTATGGGAAGAACAAGTCAGCTTCCTTCTTGCAGAAAAGCCAAGTAATTTTTTTACATGAGCACATTCTCCTTTTTTTTTATTTTTCCAGTAGACGTCAGCACATTCTTTGAAGGAAAAAGGACATTAAAAAATACCTTTGTCATGCACTAGAAATTTTACGATCAAGTTACATAAAAAAAATTACGATCAAGAAGTGAAAACAAAGGAAACCTGGAGCACTTTTTTTTTTGCGGGAAATCTTCCGATCTACTCATCTTCATTCATGGCAGTACAACGAATACCAAAAATAATAAAAATTACATCTAGATCCGTAGACCACCTAGCGACGACTACAAGCACTGAAGCGAGCCGATGGCGCGCCGCCGTCATCGCCCCTCCATCGTCAGAGTCGGGCACAACTTGTTGTAGTAGACAGTCGGGAAGTCGTCGTGTTAAGGCCCCATAGGACCAGCGCACCAGAACAGCAATCGCCGCAAATGAAGAATAACATAGATCGGAAGGATCCAATCAGAAGACACACGAGCATAGACGAACACCAACGAGATCCGAGCAAATCCACCAAAGATAGATCCGCCGGAGACACACCTCCACACGCCCACCAACGATGCTAGACGCACAACTGAAACGGGGCTAGGCGGGGAGACCTTTATTCCATCTTCAGAAAGCGCCGTCGTTTCGTCTTCCTGAGCAGAACACAAACCCTAAGCGCTCCTGCCTCGTCCTGCGGAACTCTCATCTAGGGTTTCCCTGCCTCTCATTGGTCCAAAAAAATATGTGTCCTTGGGGTATAGTTCTCTCCATAAAGGCTATAAGTGCCTCCATGTGCCAACAAATCGTGTCTACGTATCTCGTGATGTTTTTTTTATGAGAGTGTCTTCCCTTTTTCCGCCATGCCCCAGCCACCCATCATAGCCCCATCTATGCATTCATCTCCTCTTATGCCTGGTCAATTTGATGATGTTGCATATTCACATGTGTTGTTACATAATCATGGTGCGGGAACTGGACGTGGTGCTCGCCTGGAACTCCTACCCGACGCACCACCTGCGTCGCCTGTGGCACACGTCGAACGGCCGGTGCATGCGCATGCACCGCCCCCGCCGACTCGCCTCGGGAGCCACGCTGGCCGGAGCCATGACGGCCTCTGCGCTGGGCAGGGCCCGCGACGACCACTCTGGCGCCCACGCCGCGCATACTTGCCTCGCCTCGCCTCCATCGTCACCCGCGTCGCTTGCGCGAGCTTCCCTACCGCCCACCTCGCCTGGGTCGGCAACGCCGCACACGACGTCTGGGCCCTCATTGCCTGACCCATCGTCGCCTGGCCCTTCTGCGCCTGCATCTTCTGGACCGGCCTCGCCTGCTCCGGTGTTCGCTGCTCCGCGGCATCCGCACACACGCGGCCTCAATGGCATCACTCGTTGTAAGTGCATGTTTATCCCTAAGGTGTTTTGGTGATTGATGACAATGCTTTTGTGGACTAATCGTGTGCCTTGAGTATTTCAGTTGCTTCGTCTTTAGGCACAAGACGGTTTGTTACCCCTCGAAGACTATTGAAGACGGTGGTGTTCTACGTCTCTTTTGGTGGAGTTGACTCGTAGGATAGCCGTACTATTAAGAGGGGGTCCGCGTTGGAAAGGTTCGGGTGGAATCATCACGTACATATTTTCTCCCTTTGCACCGCCTTTCCCTTTGCGCTTTGGAGCATCCTCCGTTATCTTCATACTTATGCAAAAAGAAGGATTCCTAGTGTTGCTATTCTGAGGCATGCAGTAGTACTGCTCCTAGGAGCGGTAGTACCCTTGAGCCCTATGATAATACCGCTTCGCCCTCATGATAGAACCGTGGCGCACATGGTAGTACCGCTCCTATGGAGCTGTAGTACCGTGGCCTCGAGCCGAGCTCGGCCTCTCTTCTTGGTGTAGAGGCGGATGTAATTTTTACATCCGCCCTCTGTGATAATACCGCCCAGTCTTGTGGTAGTACCGTGAGCCCCTGGTCCGGGTCGATGCACGAGCGAAAGTAAGGCGGATGTAATTTTTACATCCGCTCCTGCTGTGATAATACCATAAGCCGAACGCAGTAGTACCGTGTCGGATTTTTAATCGCACTGTTTGATTTTCAGCAAAAGTAGACACGGATGTATTTTTATTCATCCATGCCCTTCCCAGCCTAGTCCATCCTGGCCTTGCGGTAGTACCGCAAGGGGAGCGATAATACTGCGTCGGCAAGATGCCGCTCTCACCTTGGCGACTCGGCTGGACTAGCCCCTTTCTGCAATGGTAGTATCGCGGACCTCCACGGTAGTACCGTAAGCCCTATGATAGTACCGCTTATGCGGAGCGGTAGTACTGCAGGTCATGGGCTGAGTAAGTGGATAACGGTTGGATTTGTCTCTCCACTATTTAAGGGGTGTCTTCTTCCTCCAGTTGACTACCTCTTCCATCCCTAAGCTCCATTGTTGCTCCAAGCTCCATTTTAGCCCGATCTCTCTCCCTAGCCAATCAAACTTGTTGATTTGCTCGGGATTGGTTGAGAAGGCCCCGATCTACACTTCCACCAAAAGAGAAATTTGATCCCCCCCACTAATCCCTAGCGGATCTTGTTACTCCTGGGTGTTTGAGCACCCTAGACGGTTGAGGTCACCTCGGAGCCATAGTCCATTGTCGTGAAGCTTCGTGGTGTCGTTGGGAACCTCCAACTAAGTTGTGGAGATTGCCCCAACCTTGTTTGTAAAGGTTCGGTCACCGCCTTCAAGGGCACCAATAGTGGAATCACGGCATCTCGCATTGTGTGAGGGCGTGAGGAGATTACGGTGGCCCTAGTGGCTTCTTGGGGAGCATTGTGTTGTTGGGGAACGTAGCAGAAATTCAAAATTTTCTACGCATCACCAAGATCAATCTATGGAGAGACTAGCAACGAGAGAGAGAGAGAGGGAGTGCATCTTCATACCCTTGAAGATCGCTAAGCGGAAGCGTTACAAAACATGATCGGTGGAGTCGTTCACAAGCGATTCAGATCGCGGCGAATCCGATCTAAGCACCGAACAACGGTGCCTCGCGTTCAACACACGTACAGCCCGGGGCGTCTCCTCCTTCTTGATCCAGCAAGGGAGAGGAGAAGTTGAGAAAACTCCGGCAACGCAGCGGCATGGTGGTGATGGAGCTCGTGGTTCTCCGGCGAGGCTTCGCCAAGCACTACGGAGGAGGAGGAGGTGTTGGAGGAGGGAGGGCTGCGCCAGGGGAAGGTGTGGCTGCCCTCTCTCCCTCACTATATATAGGGGAAGGGAGGAGGGGAGGCGCCCTAGGGTTCCCTAGGGAGGCGGCGGCCACAGGGAAACCCTAGATGGGTTTGGGCGCCCCACCCCTAGGAAACTGCCCCCAGGCGGGGAGGCGGCTGCCCTAGGGATGGCGCCCCCACCTCTCCTGGTTACGTGAGATGGGTGGGAGGGGCGCTCAGCCCCTTAGTTGGCTGATGTGCCCTCTCCCCTTGGCCCATAAGGCCCCCCAACGCTTGTCGGGGCCTCCGAAACCTCTTTCGGACACGCTGGTCATCACAGGTACCCCCGGAACAATTCCGGACTCCAATACCCTTCGTCCAATATACCGATCTTCACCTCCGGACCATTCCGGAGCTCCTCGTCATGTACGGGATCTCATCCGGGACTCCGAACAACCTTCGGTAACCACATACTATTTCCCATAACAACTCTAGCGTCACTGAACCTTAAGTGTGTAGGCCCTACGGGTTTGGGAACCATGTAGACATGACCGAGACGTTCTCCGGTCAATAACCAACAGCGGGATCTGGATACCCATGTTGGCTCCTACATGTTCCACGGTGATCTCATCGGATGAACCACGATGTCAAGGATTCAAGCAACCCCGTATGCAGTTCCCTTTGTCAATCGGTATGTTACTTGCCCGAGATTCGATCGTCGGTATCCCAATACCTCGTTCAATCTCATTACCGGCAAGTCACTTTACTCGTCTCGTAATGCATGATCCCGTGACTAACTACTTAGTCACATTGAGCTCATTATGATGATGCATTACCGAGTGGGCCCAGAGATACCTCTCCGTCATAAAGAGTGACAAATCCTAGTCTCTATTCGTGCCAACCCAACAAACACTTTCAGAGATACCTGTAGTGCACCTTTATAGTCACCCAGTTACGTTGTGACGTTTGGTACATCCAAAGCACTCCTACGGTATCAGGGAGTTACACAATCTCATGGTCTAAGGAAATGATACTTGATATTAGAAAAGCTTTAGCAAACGAACTACACGATCTTGTGCTATGCTTAGGATTGGGTCTTGTCCATCACATCATTCTTCTAATGATGTGATCCTGTTATCAATGACATCCAATGTCCATGGTCAGGAAACCATGACCATCTGTTGATCAACGAGCTAGTCAACTAGAGGCTCACTAGGGACATGTTGTGGTCTATGTATTCACACATGTATTGCGGTTTCCGGTCAATACAATTATAGCATGAACAATAGACAATTATCATGAACAAGGAAATACAATAATAACCATTTTATTATTGCCTCTAGGGCATATTTCCAACAGTCTCCCACTTGCACTAGAGTCAATAATCTAGTTCACATCACTATGTGATTGTAATGAATCAACACCCATGGGGTTTGATCATATCTCGCTTGTGAGAGAGGTTATTAGTCAACGGATCTGAACCTTTCAGATCCGTGTGTGCTTTGCAAATCTCTATGTCATCTCCTAGATGCAGCTACCACGCTCTATTTGGAGCTATTCCAAATAACTGTTCTACTATACGAATCCGGTTTACTACTCAGAATAATCCGGATTAGTGTCAAAGTTTGCATCGGCATAACCCTTTACGATGAACTCTTTTACCACCTCCATAATAGAGAAAATTCCTTAGTCCACTAGTTACTAAGGATAACCTTGACCGCTGTCCTGTGATCCATTCCTGGATCACACTTGTACCCCTTGACTGACTCATGGCAATGCACGCTTCAGGTGCGGTACACAGCATAGCATACTATAGAGCCTACGTCTAAAGCATAGGGGACGACCTTCGTCCTTTCTCTCTTTTCTGCCGTGGTCAGGTCTTGAGTCTTTCTCAATACTCATACCTTATAACACAGCCAAGAACTCCTTCTTTGCCGATCTATTTTGAACTCCTTCAAAATCTTGTCACAGTATGTATTTATTTGAAAGTACTATTAAGCGTTTTTTATCTATCTTTATAGATCTTGGTGCTCAATGTTCAAGTAGCTTAATCCAGGTTTCCCATTGAAAAACACTTTTCAAATAACCCTATATGATGTCCAGAAATTCTACATCATTTCTGATCAACAATATGTCAATAACATATACTCATCAGAAATTCTATAGTGATCCCACTCACTTCTTTGGAAATACAAGTTTCTCATAAACATTGTATAAACCCCAAATCTTTGATCATCTCATCAAAGCGTATATTCCAACTCCGAGATGCTTACTCCAGTCCTTAGAAGGATTGCTGGAGCTTTGCATACTTGTTAGCATCTTTCAGGATTGACAAAACCTTCTGGTTGTATCACATACAACCTTTCCTCAAGAATATCGTCGAGGAAATAATGTTTTGACATCCTACCTGCAAGATTTCATAAATCATGCAGTAATTGCTAATATAATTTCAACAGACTCTTAGCATCTCTACGAGTGAGAAAGTCTCATCGTAGTCAACTCCTTGAACTTGTCAGAAAACATCTTAACGACAAGTCGAGCTTTCTTAATGGTGAGACTTACCATCATTGTACGTCTTCCTTTTAAAATTCATCTGTACCCAACAGCCTTACGACCATCAAGTAGTTCTTCCAAAGTCTACACTTTGTTTTCATACATGGATCCTCTCTCGGATTTTATGGCCTCGAACCATTTGTCGGAATCCGGGCCCACCATCGCTTCTCCATAGCTCGTAGGTTCATTGTTGTCTAGCAACATGACCTCTAAGACAGGATTACCGTACCACTCTGAAGCAGTACCTGTCCTTGTTGTCCTACGAGGTTGGTAGTGACTTGATCTGAAGTTTCATGATCACTATCATCAACTTCCACTTCAATTGGTGTAGGTGCCACAGGAACAACTTCCTGTGCCCTGCTACACACTGGTTTAAGTGATGGTTCAATAACCTTATCAAGTCTCCACCATCCTCCCACTCAATTCTTTCGAGAGAAACTTTTCCTCGAGAAAGGACCCGTTTCTAGAAACAATTATTTTTGCTACCGGATCTGAATTAGGAGGCATACCCAACAGTTTTGGGTGTCCTATGAAGAAGCATTTATCCGCTTGGGGATCGAGCTTATCAGCATGAAACTTTTTCACATAAGCATCGCAACCCCAAACTTTTAAGAAATGACAGCTTAGGTTTCTCTAAACCATAGTTCGCACGGTGTCATCTCAACGGAATTACATGGTGCCCTATTTAAAGTGAATGCGGTTGTCTCTAATGCCTAACCCATAAACGATAGTGGTAATTCGATAAGAGACATCATGGTATGCCCCATATCCAATAGGGTGCATCTATGATGTTCGGACACACCATCACACTATGGTGTTCCAGGCGGTATTAGTTGTGAAACAATTTCCACAATGTCTTAATTGTATACCAAACTCATAACTCAGATACTCATCTCTATGATCATATCATAGACATTTTATCCTCTTATCACGACGATCTTCAACTTCACTCTGAAATTACTTGAACCTTTCAATAATTCAGACTTGTGTTTCATCAAGTAAATATACTCAGCATCTACTCAAATCATCTGTGAAGTAAGAACATAACGATATCCACTGCGTGCCTCAGCACTCATTGGACTGGATACATCAAAATGTATTACTTCCAACAAGTTGCTTTCTTGTTCCATCTTACTGAAAACGTGGCTTTTCAGTCATCTTGCCCATGTGGTATGATTTGCATGTCTCAAATGATTCAAAATCAACTGAGTCCAAATGATCCATCTGCATGGAGTTTCTTCATGCGTACATACTAATAGACATGGTTCGCATGTCTCAAACTTTTCAAAAAGGAGTGAGTCCAAAAGATCCATCAACATGGAGCTTCTTCATGCTTTTATACCAATATGACTCAAATGGCGATTGCCACAAGTAGGTGGTACTATCATTACTATCTTATATCTTTTGGCATGAACATGTGTATCACTACGATCGAGATTCAATAAACCATTCATTTTAGGTGCAAGACCATTGAAGGTATTATTCAAATAAACAGAGTAACCATTATTCTCCTTAAATGAATAACCGTATTGCGATAGACATAATCCAATCATGTCTATGCTCAACGCAAACACCAAATAACAATTATTTAGGTTTAACACCTATCCCTATGGCAGAGGGAGCATGCGATGTTTGATCACATCAACCTTGGAAATACTTCCAACACATATCGTCACCTCACCTTTAGCTAGTCTCCGTTTATTCCGTAGCCTTTTATTTCGAGATATTAACACTTAGCAACTGAACCGGTATCTATTACCATGGTGCTACTAGGAGTACTAGTAAAGTACACATCAATATAATGTATATCTAATATACTCCTGTCGACCTTGCCA
The DNA here is from genome assembly GCA_021605205.1 of Aegilops longissima. Lineage (NCBI taxonomy): Eukaryota > Viridiplantae > Streptophyta > Magnoliopsida > Poales > Poaceae > Aegilops > Aegilops longissima. Next base: position 32,457,488 of record CM038678.1, on the reverse strand, counting down.
GCCTTCTCATCTACCAAGTATCTAGGGTAGTTCTGCTTCAGTGACTGTTCCCCTCATTACAGAAGCACTTAGTCTCGGGTTTGGGTTCGACCTTGGGTTTCTTCACTAGAGCAGCAACTGATTTGCCATTTCATGAAGTATCCCTTCTTGCCCTTGCCCTTCTTGAAACTAGTGGTTTCACCAACCATCAACAATTGATGCTCCTACTTGATTTCTACTTTCGCGGTGTCAAACATCGCGAATTGCTCACGGATCATCATGTCTATCCCTGATATGTTATAGTTCATCACGAAGCTCTAATAGCTTGGTGGCAGTGACTATGGAGAACCATCACTATCTCATCTGGAAGATTAACTCCCACTCAATTCAAGTGATTGTAGTACTCAGACAATCTGAGCACATGCTCAACAATTTAGCTTTTCTCCCTTAGTTTGCAGGCTAAGAAACTCGTCGGAGGTCTCATACCTCTTGACGTGGGCACGATCCTGAAATCCCAATTTCAGCCCTTGGAACATCTCATATGTTCCGTGATGTTTCAAAAACGTCTTCGGCGCCACAATTCTAAACCGTTTAACATTACTGAACTACTCCCTTCAAAAAAAACATTACTGAACTATCATGTAGTCATCAAAACGTGTATGTCAGATGTTCGCAACATCGACAGACGACGTTCGAGGTTCAGCACACCGAGAGGTGCATTAAGGACATAAGCCTTCTGCGCAGGAATGAGGACATGCCTCAGTTTACGGACCCAGTCCGCATAATTGCTACTATCAACTTTCAACTATATTTTCTCTGGGAACATATCTAAACAGTAGAACTAAAACGCGAGCTTACGACATAATTTGCAAAGACCTTTTGACTATGTTCATGATAATTAAGTTCATCTAATCACATTATTTGATGAACTCCCACTCAGATAGACATCCCTTGTAACATCCCAAATTTTCAATTTGGAATGTTATACATTAGGTCATCATGCATATCATATTTTCTCGCATTTTCCCGATCCTAGAAATTTCACGCAACTCAAGGACCCTCGGAGAGAGTTGGAAGTTTCATAATTTTCATATTTGGATTTTTCTCAAATTTTGAAAATAGGATCATTGGATTATTTAAATTATCTTCATAAAGTTTTTCCTATAAAAATATCTTGAGAGGGAATAATATGACTTTCCCAAACAAATAGGAAAAATGAAGATATTATAAATAAACCAAAATTGGTTTTTGGAGATTTATTTTGCTTAGGCAAAAATGAGCATTTAAAAATATTTTTCATGCATTTTGTTTTTAAAAGTTCATTTTGTTCGATTCAATTTTAGGAGTCGGAGAAAATTTGTTTTAATTAATTTGGAGTTCATTTGATATTTATTTTATTTGTTTTGTTTTAAAGTTTATAAAAAACGCGCTACCACTGGACCGAGGCCCACTGCCCAGCCCCCAGCCCCGGCCCAGCCGCGCCCGCCCATCTCCCTCGTCTCCTCCCGCGCCCGAGTCCCGCTCGAGCACGGCAGCCCGCCGCCCACGGAGTCCGCCTGACCCGCCTCCTTCGCCCCTTCCCAAGCCACCCCCCGCCTCCCCCCCTCATAAATAGCCCCCGGCCCCTCTCTCTCCCCATCGCCGCCCCTTGAAGCCGACCAGCAGCAAGACGCCTCAACGCCGCCGCCGCCGCCCCTCGTCGCCCGGACGCCTTGCCGCCGCCGAGAACCCGCCGCCCTCGGCCTTGACCCGCCGAGCCCCCCGGAGTCCCGGAGAGCCGCCGCCGGCGATCGCGGAGGTAGCCGCCCGCCCGCCGCCCGATTCGGTCTATTCCCGTGAACCGCCCGGTTTTTAAAAAAAAAACATATGTTCGGTTTTTAAAAAACCAGATTGGTTTTATTTTTCGGTTTTCTTAATTAACGGACGTTCACGAACCGTTCGTTTTGATGAACGCGTTCGTTAGATTCGTTCGTTAACGAACGTTCGCTTTTAACTCGTTCGTCGTTTTTCTTTTAATCGGAATTAATCCGTTATTTTTACGATTTGATTTGGATCTGATTTTCAAAACTGTTTTATTTCTCGCTCGTTTATCGAATCGGTGATTCAAGCGCTGGAGTTTAAAGAATGAAACCGCCGTTCGACTACTCTACTTTCACAGAGTTTTGCCACTGTGAAATTTTGACCTAATTCGGATCGCTAACCGAGAGGTTTCTCTCTCGAGTTTCGACTTTCGGAGTTTGTTTTGATTCGATTCTTTTGCAACGAGGGTTCTTAAGTTGAACTATCTGGTTAGATCTTTTATTCGAGATTTCCTGTGCATTAGATGAGTACTTATTGTATGCTTGTTGTTTGTCTGCGTTAGATCACCGGTGCGCCGCTTGTTACTTGAATCTCTAGGACTCGCGGATCATCGCAAGGCAAGTAACACTTTGATCATACCCTTCTACTACCCGTTTTATGCATTAGATCTATTCCTCAAACACTTGCATGATTAGGATCTAATTAAATTGTGGGTTTGGGAAGTAGATTGAGGTAGTACCTATTACTGTTTTACTTATGAAACCTTGGGAGTTACTTCTCGTTTGCTTGTTCATGCCATGCTATGCTAGTAGGCGTGGATTGGGTGAGTGAATATCCATGACAGATGTGAGATTGTTAATTAATGGTTTATTTAAGGTGGCAACCTAACACACATCTGGGTGGATTGAGGCACTGGTTTCTATCAGACTTGCTGTATTTCTTGGACCGCCACCCAGGCTCTAAGGGATCATAAGATTATTCAAACTGGAAACTTCCGTGTGCAGCCACAAGCCAATTATGGGCTCTGGCGTAGTTGACTAAGTCGTCACGAACTCTTACGGGTAGGCTAGCTGATGTAGGGGATGTAGGTTGGTACGGTCTACCCACATGTAAGGTGCTAGCGCTTACGAAAGACTATGTCTCGGTCATCCGTTTCTCAAACACCATGTAGTCACGAGAACCAAGCGGAGGCGATCGAGTCTTGTGGGGAAAAGTCGTAAACCTCTGCAGAGTGTAACAAACTAATCATGATTAGCCGTGTCCCGGTTATGGACAATTTGAGTATCCGGTACTTGATTATCATGTGAATCTCAACATGTTACTTCTAAATAAAAGTTATTGGGTTTTGATGAGTACTTTTAATTGGGATTGAGGATCTTGTCAACCATCTTCAATGTTTAACAACCACCATGATAGTTAAATAAAATTATTCCTTTGATATAGGGAAAAATCAGCTTTATGCAAATGTAATCAGAGAGCCTTACCACCAGCCATATATGCATGTAGTATAGGCTTATTCATTCATTGCTCTTATGTGTTACATTGCGGCATATTCCATGTCTTGACCCGTTCTCGGGCTGCAACTTTTCACGTTCGAGACTTTTGAGACGATGAGTAAGGTGTTAGGTCGTGGTTCTATACTCGGTGATGCCGTTGGAGTTGATGGACTCGCTTATCTTCCAAGCCTTCATTGTTATTATTAGATGGCCTTAAGCCATATTTTTTATTCAGTTCCTTGTGGACATCGATGTAATAAGTGTGTGATTGCTACTCTGCTATAAATCCTTGAAATCTTGTGTGGTGTCGGCATTCTTGATCCGGGGATGACATTGAGCACAGAGCGCTAGATCCATTTGGGTCTGGTCGCTACAGAGAATGGTATCAGAGCACACGCTGACTGTAGGACACGACCACTAAGTTAAAGCCATAGGTCACTCTCTCTTCTCATTTTCTAACTCCTCATCTTTTCTACTCTCTTTAGGATGACGGACGCGAAGATCAAGTACACCCAACCGGATGAAGGCACACCTTTTGGATTTCACTTGAAGGAAGTTACTAAGTATCTGAACATTGGATTACCAAGCTTCACCGGAACTTTCAACGCCACTCTGCCTGAAGAGGGTATTTGGAAGATTCATGCTCACGTTCGGGAAGGACATTCGCCCCAATCACCAAGCCAATAGATAGTGTTTTCAGTGCACCCACTTGGAGTCTGGGAAGGAGCATGGCAGCTCACATCACTATGGGACGCATTGGAGAAGTCTATCAAGAAGATCTCAAGGACACCATCTACCAGATTTGCGGACGCCGAGATGACAACTGGGACGTCGTCAACACCAAGAAGGATAGGTCCATTGCAGCATTCATCCAGGAGTTAAATCAACACATTCGACGCCAAGAGAATCAAATGTGCAATGACATGTTGGAGTTGCAGAAGACGAAGGAAAGGATCATCGAATTGGAAGGAGAACTAAAGACTACACGCAAGGACTACATGGACGAGATCGTAGCTCTGGCAAGACACAATAACGATCTTAAGTACGAAATCGAAGAACTCAAGAAGAAGTTGGCACTCAGGAATGAAGACCAGTATGTCGAGCATCAAATCGACTACATCAACATTGACGACTCAGATTCGGATCCAAGTGAACCCGATTTTGAAGACGAAGCTGGAGCAGACATCATGGAGTCTTCCACCGGTTCAAATTAGTAGAAGTCCCCCACATATCAGTAGTATTCCCTCCATGTAACGTTATAGTACACGCACTTTTGCGATAGTTAGATCGTTGTAAGCCCTTGTTTGATTGAATGAAGTGATTTTGTGTGTTTTTGCTCATGTGCATTTGGGTAGTGATTTCCCCTTAGACCTCATTCTATTCTACTTTCTCTCCTTTTCTAAACCCTTCAGATGCCTCCGAGGCGTGACCCGGATTCGTTTTCCGCCAGAGATCACCCAATTGATCCAGCAGCGAAATACTGATTCAAACATTGGTGCGAACAATAACAACAACAACAACCCACCGCCACCACCACCACTGCGGATCATCGACTCGTTTTCTTAGATGAACCGCGGTGTATTCGATAACACCGAGCCAATTGTAGCAGATGGTGGCTCCGCAAGATAGGAAAGGAGCTGACTACTGCGGGATGCCAGATGGTGAAAGAGTGAAGTTTGCAGCACATCAACTTGAAGGACCCGCAGACATGGTGGGAGAATTTCACAGACCACTTACCCGTGAACCTTTGTCACATGGGACCCGGTTTGACAAGCTTTTCGCACAGCCCATGTTTCAGCAGGAGCCATGGCCATGAAGAAGCGTGAGTTTCGCAACTTCGCCAAGGAGGAAGGACCGTTGGCGGTATGTGGATGACTTTAGCAAATTAGCACGTTATGCCCGGATAGCGTTGCTACGGATGCAGCTAAGCGGGAGAAGTTTCTAGAAGGACTGAATGATGAGTTGACATGCCGTTGATGGTAGCAAGTTTCAACAACTACCGGAGTTAGTAGACCGAGCTCTCATGATTGAAGGAAAGCAGACAAATTGAGAACCGCAAGAGGAAGTATGGACAAGGGAAGTATAACTCGGGATCGGCGAAGCCTCGTTATACCCTAAATCAGAATTCAGTTTGACATACCCATGGAGGAGGTAATTCAGCATAACCATAATGGCACCAAGAATGGGAGCGGAATGGAGGAAGCAGCGGACAGAACCGCACCAACCCGTCTACACCATCCAAGGTAGACTGAGTCACATTACTTGCTTTAAGTGCCGCAAGATGGGCATTATGCAAATGACTGCCTGAAGGCGAATGGAAATGGCAATGGAAGCTCGGAAAGAAGCCCAACCCTTTCAACAGGGGACAAGTGAACCACATTGATGTGGAGGAGGTTGAAGATCAGCCCGATCAAGATGTCGGTAAGTTTTTGGTTAAGTCATTTTCTGCGGTTGTTCTTTTTGATCTTGGTGCATCGCATTCATACATATCAAGGGATTTGTGGATAAGTACAAGTTACCAACCCAAGCCCTTAGGTCACCCATGCTAGTAACCTCACCCGGAGGCGAGTACATGGCTAGTAAATGGTGTGATCGGCGCCCTCTGGATTGGACACTATGTTTTCCCCTCGGACCTAATAGTTCGGAATCCCAAGGATTGGATGTGATATTAGGAATGGATTGGTTATCAAAGTATGGAGGAAACATAGATTGTACCACACGGTCAATTTTGCTCACCACACGGAAGGAAGAAGGATTAAGTATGTATCACGGCACGAGCCGAGGAGGCACAAGTTAATTGCTTAACAGGGTGGTGCGGGAAGAAGTACGGTGGTGAAGGATTATCTGATGTATTTAGGAAGAGTTGCGGGAATGCCGCGGATAGAGACATTGAGTTTTTAATCGAGCTGTTGCGAGAACAGGCCCGATATCGAAGCGCGACCACAGGATGCCCGCAAAGGATTTGGCAGAAATCAAGAAGCAGATTAAGGAACTATTGGATAAAGGTTTTATTCGCCCAAGTTCTTCACCTTGGGGATCACCCGTTTTATTGGTGGAGAAGAAGGATGGATCGTTGAGAATGGTTGTTGATTATCGTGGATTGAATGAAGTAACGATCAAGAACAAGTACCCACTACCTATGATAAATGATCTGTTTGATCGCTTGCAAGGAGCCAAAGTGTTTTCTAAGATCGACTTGCGATCAGGGTACCATCAGTTGAAGATTCGGGAGCAAGACATACCCAAGACAGCGTTTACCACGAGATATGGACTGTATGAGTATACCGTTATGTCATTTGGATTGACTAACGCACCAGCCTATTTCATGAACCTGATGAACAAAGTGTTTATGGAGTTTTTGGACAAGTTAAATCGTGGTGTTCATTGATGACATTTTGATTTTCTCGAAGAATGAAGAGGAACACAAGGAACATTTGAGATTGGTTTTGAGGGCGAGGGAACACCAGTTGTATGCCAAGTTCAGCAAATGTGAATTTTGGTTAAAGGAAGTTGGATTTCTCGGACATGTTATATCCGGAGAAGGAATAGCGATTGACCCCACAAAGGTTGAGACCGTAACCAAATGGGAAGCACCAACGACAGTTGAGAGATTGAGTTTCCTTGGACTCGCAGGATACTACCGAAGATTCATTGAGAATTTCTCAAGGATTGCAAAGCCTATGACAGAATTGTTGAAGAAGGAAAACAAATTCATATGGGTGAGGACTGTGAGGCAAGTTTTCAGGAGTTGAAGAAAAGATTGGTTACCTCACCAGTTTGATATTGCGGATCAAACTAAGGATTATGAGGTGTATTGCGACGCTTCACGTCGAGGACTTGGAGCCGTGCTTATGCAAGAAGGAAGAGTTGTTTCAGTATGCTTCACGACAACTTAAGCCCCATGAGTTGAATTATGCCACTCATGATTTGGAGTTAGCAACCGTTGTGCATGCCTTGAAAACATGGAGACATTTTCTCATTGGAAATCATTGTGAAGTATATACGGATCACAAGAGTTTGAAGTACATCTTCACCCGGAAGAATTGAATCTCGAGACAAAGGAGATGGTTAGAGCTAATCAAGGATTATGATATGAGATTGCATTATCACCCGGAAAGGCTAATGTCGTAGCAGGCGCATTGAGCCGTAAGAGCCACGTCGATACCCTAATGATGGGAGAAATACCCAATGAGTTAGCGAGGACCTTCGGGAGCTATGTTTGGAAATAGTTCGAGAGGCTATGTAGCAGCATTGGAGATTGATCGACAACGATGGACAAAATCGAGAAGCCCAAAAGGCGATAAGGAAGTTGCCTCTATAAAGGAGAAAATGAGCAAAGGAAAAGCTAAAGGATTTCGTGAGGGCGAGCACGATACCCTATGGTTTGAAGACCGTGTTTATGTGCCCAATGACCCGGAGATCGGGAAGTTGATTTTACAAGAAGCCCATGATTCACCCTATTCGATTCACCGGAAATACTAAGATGTATTTGGATTTGAAGAATATTTTACGGTGGACGGAATGAAGAAGGATATTGCGGAGTATGTAGCGATTTGCACGTATGTCGAAAGTAAAAGCGGAACATCGAAACCAGCAGGATTGTTACAACCGTTGCCGATACCCGAATGGAAGTGGGATAAACTAGGCATGGATTTCATCACAGGTTTGCCAAAGACCCGTTCAGGATATGACTCGATTTGGGTCATAGTCGACCGTTTGACCAAGGTAGCCCATTTCATACCAGTCAAGACTACCTATAGCAGTGCTAAGTTGGCAAAGATATACATGACCAGAATTGTGTGTTTACGGAATCCCAAGGAGCATTGTATCGAACGGAGGAACCCGGTTTACTTGAAATTTTGGAACCGGTTGCACGAAACATTGGGAACCCGATTGGAGTTCAGACACTTTCCACCCACAGACCGATGGGACAGACCGAGAGAGTCAATCAGATTTTAGAGGACATCTTTGAGAGCTTGTGCACTAGATTATGGATCTAGTTGGGATGACAATTTGCCGTATGCAGAATTTTCCTACAATAACAGATTACCAAACCAGTTTAAAGATGGCACCTTCGAGGCCTTGTATGGAAGAAGGTGCAGGACACCGTTGTCATGGGACTAAACGGAGATCGTCGATTGTTTGGACCAGATTTGATTAAGGAGTGCGAGCAGAAAGTTAAGTTGATTGAGACAGGCTCAAGGTAGCCCAGTCGCACGTAAGAGCTATGCCGATTCAAAGCGCCAGCGATTGAGTACGAGTTGGAGACAGAGTATATCTCGAGTATCCCGCTTCGAGGTGAAGCGTTTTGGAGTTAAAGGAAAGTTAGCACCCGTTTTGTTGGACCATATAAGATTTTGCAACGCATGGGAGAAGTTAGCGTATAAGTTGGAATTGCGGAAGGACTGTCGGGAGTTCATGATGTATTCCATGTTTCTCGATTGAAGAAATGTCACCCGAGATAGCAGAGGTACCGTTAAGAACCACGGTGCCACTGGAGGCAATTCAGTTGAAGGATGACTTGACATATGAGGAAAAGCCGGTTAAGATTCTCGATTATGCCAAGCAGAGTTACCCGCAGCAAGGTTATCAAGTTTTGCAAAGTTCGATTGGAGCCACCACACCGAGGATGAAGCCACACAGGAAAGAGAGGAAGTTTTGTAGGACCACCTCACCTATTTTCTAGCCAACCCGAATCTCGAGGGTGAGATTCATCTTAAGGGTAGGTTTGTAACATCCCAAATTTTCAATTTGGAATGTTATACATTAGGTCATCATGCATATCATATTTTCTCGCATTTTCCGATCCTAGAAATTTCACGCAACTCAAGGACCCTCGAGAGAAGTTGGAAGTTTCATAATTTTCATATTTGGATTTTCTCAAATTTTGAAAATAGGATCATTGGATTATTTAAATTATCTTCATAAAGTTTTTCCTATAAAAATATCTTGAGAGGGAATAATATGACTTTCCCAAACAAATAGGAAAAATGAAGATATTATAAATAAACCAAAATTGGTTTTTGGAGATTTATTTTGCTTAGGCAAAAATGAGCATTTAAAAATATTTTTCATGCATTTTGTTTTTAAAAGTTCATTTTGTTCGATTCAATTTTAGGAGTCGGAGAAAATTTGTTTTAATTAATTTGGAGTTCATTTGATATTTATTTTATTTGTTTTTGTTTTAAAGTTTATAAAAAAAACGCGCCCGGACCGAGGGCCCACTGGCCACCAGCCCAGCCCGGCCCCTGCCGCCTGCCCATCTCCTCGTCTCCTCCCGCCACCGAGTCCCGCTCGAGCACAGCAGCCCCGCCCACGAGTCCGCCTGACCCGCCTCCTTCGCCCCTTCCCAAGCCACCCGCCGCCTCTCCCCCCTCATAAATAGCCCCCGGCCCCTCTCTCTCCCCATCGCCGCCCTTGAAGCCGACCAGCCGAGCGCCTCAACGCCCTTGCGCCGCCCTCGTCGCCGGACAGCCGCGCGCCGCCGAGAACCCGCCGCCGCCCTCGGCCCGACCCCGCGAGCCCGCCGAGCCCGGAGAGCCGGCGATCGCCGGAGGTAGCCGCCCGCCCGCCGCCCGATTCGGTCTATTCCCGTGAACCGCCGGTTTTTTAAAAAAAAAACATATGTTGTTTTTTAAAAAACCAGATTGGTTTTATTTTTTGGTTTTCTTAATTAGCGGACGTTCACGAACCGTTCGTTTTGATGAAACGCGTTCGTTAGATTCGATTACATTAGCGAGCGTTCGCTTTTTAACTCGTTAAATCGTTTTCTTTTAATCGGAATTAATCCGTTATTTTTACGATTTGATTTGAGATCTGATTTTCAAAACTGTTTTATTTCTCGCTCGTTTATCGGAATCGGGTGATTCAAGCGCTGGAGTTTAAAATGAAACCGCCGTTCCGACTACTCTACTTTCACAGAGTTTTGCCACTGTGAAATTTTGACCTAATTCGGATCGCTAAGCGAGAGGTTTCTCTCGAGTTTCGACTTTCGGAGTTTGTTTTGATTCGATTCTTTTGCAACAGGGTTCTTAAGTTGAACTATCTGGTTAGATCTTTTATTCGAGATTTCCTGTGCATTAGATGAGTACTTATTGTATGCTTGTTGTTTGTCTGCGTTAGATCACCCGGTCGCCGCTTGTTACTTGAATCTCTAGGACTCGCGGATCATCGGCAAGGCAAGTAACACTTTGATCATACCCTTCTACTACCCAGTTTTATGCATTAGATCTATTCCTCAAACACTTGCATGATTAGGATCTAATTAAATTGTGGGTTTGGGAAGTAGATTGAGGTAGTACCTATTACTGTTTTACTTATGAAACCTTGGGAGTTACTTCTCGTTTGCTTGTTCATGCCATGCTATGCTAGTAGGCGTGGATTGGGTGAGTGAATATCCATGACAGATGTGAGATTGTTAATTAATGGTTTATTTAAGGTGGCAACCTAACACACATCTGGGTGGATTGAGGCACTGGTTTCTATCAGACTTTACTGTATTTCTTGGACCGCCACCCGGGCTCTAAGGGATCATAAGATTATTCAAGCTGGAAACTTCCGTGTGCAGCCACAAGCCAATTATGGGCTCTGGCGTAGTTGACTAAGTCGTGCGAACTCTTACGGGTAGGCTAGCTGATGTAGGGGATGTAGGTTGGTACGGTCTACCCACATGTAAGGTGCTAAGCGCTTACGAAAGACTATGTCTCGGTCATCCGTTTCTCAAACACCATGTAGTGCGAGAACCAAGCGGAGGCGATCGAGTCTTGTGGGGAAAAGTCGTAAACCTCTGCAGAGTGTAACAAACTAATCATGATTAGCCGTGTCCCGGTTATGGACAATTTGAGTATCCGTACTTGATTATCATGTGAATCTCAACATGTTACTTCTAAATAAAAGTTATTGGGTTTTGATGAGTACTTTTTAACTGGGATTGAGGATGCTGTCAACCATCTTCAATGTTTAACAACCACCATGATAGTTAAATAAAATTATTCCTTTGATATAGGGAAAAATCAGCTTTATGCAAATGTAACCGTAGAGCCTTACCACCAGCCATATATGCATGTAGTATAGGCTTATTCATTCATTGCTCTTATGTGTTACATTGCGGCATATTCCATGTCTTGACCCGTTCTCGGGCTGCAACTTTTCACGTTGCAGACTTTTGGACGATGAGTAAGGTGTTAGGTCGTGGTTCTATACTCGGTGATGCCGTTGGAGTTGATGGACTCGCTTATCTTCCAAGCCTTCGCTGTTATTATTAGATGGCCTTAAGCCATATTTTTTATTCAGTTCCCTTGTGGACATCGATGTAATAAGTGTGTGATTGCTACTCTGCTATAAATCCTTGAAATCTTGTGTGGTGTCAAGCATTCTTGATCCGGGGATGACCGAGCACGCAGGCGCTAGATCCATTTGGGTCTGGTCGCTACATCCCTCTAGTCATCTTAAGTGATACATGATCCGAGTCAACTAGGCCGTGTCCGATCATCACGTGAGACGGACTAGTCATCTTGATGAACATCTTCATGTTGATCGTATCTACTATCGACTCATGCTCGACCTTTCGGTCTCTTGTGTTCGAGGCCATGTATGTATATGCTAGGCTCGTCAAGTCAACCTAAGTGTTTGGCGTGTGTAAATCTGGCTTACACCCATTGTATGTGAGCGTTAGAATCTATCACACCCGATCATCACGTGGTGCTTGAAACAACAAACTTTCATAGCGGTGCACAGTTAGGGGAACACTTTCTTGAAATTATTGTGAGGGGTCATCTTATTTACTACCGTCGTTCTAAGCAAATAAGATGCATAAACATGATAAACATCACATGCAATCAAATAGTGACATGATATGGCCAATATCATTTTGCTCCTTTTGATCTCCATCTTCGGGGCTTCATGATCATCATCGTCACCGGCATGACACCATGATCTCCATCATCATGATCTCCATCATCGTGTCTCCATGAAGTTGTCTCGCCAACTATTACTTCTACTACTATGGCTAACGGTTTAGCAATGAAGTAAAGTAATTACATGGCGTTATTCAATGACACGCAGGTCATACAATAAACAAAGACAACTCCTATGGCTCCTGCCGTTTGTCATACTCATCGACATGCAAGTCGTGATTCCTATTACAAGAATATGATCAATCTCATACATCACATATATTTCATTCATCACATCCTTCTTGGCCATATCACATCACACGACATATGCTGCAAAAACAAGTTAGACGTCCTCTAATTGTTGTTGCAAGTTTTTTACGTGGCTGCTATAGGTTTCTAGCAAGAACGTTTCTTACCTACGCCAAAACCACAACGTGATATGCCAATTGCTATTTACCCTTCATAAGGACCCTTTTCATCGAATCCGATCCGACTAAAGTGGGAGGCGGCACCCGCTAGCCACCTTATGCAACAAGTGCATGTCAGTCGGTGGAACCTGTCTCACGTAAGTGTACGTGTAAGGTCGGTCTGGGCCGCTTCATCCCACAATACCGTCGAAACAAGATAGGACTAGTAACGGTAAGCATATTGAACAAAATCAACGCCCACAACAACTTGTGTTGTACTCGTGCATAGAATCTATGCAATAGACCTAGCTCATGATGCCACTGTTGGGGAATGTAGCAGAAATTCAAAATTTTCTACACATCTCCAAGATCAATCTATGGAGAGACTAGCAACGAGAGAGAGAGGGAGTGCATCTTCATACCCTTGAAGATCGCTAAGCGGAAGCGTTACAAGAACGCGGTTGGTGGAGTCGTTCACGAAGCGATTCCGATCGCAGCCGAATCTGATCTAAGCACCGAACAACGATGCCTCCGCGTTCAACACATGTACAGCCCGGGGACGTCTCCTCCTTCTTGATCCAGCAAGGGGAGAGGAGAAGTTGAGGGAAAACTCCGACAGCACGACGGCATGGTGGTGATGGAGCTCGTGGTTCTCCGGCAGGGCTTCGCCAAGCACTACGGAGGAGGAGGAGGTGTTGAAGGAGGAGAGGGCTGCGCCAGGAAGGTGTGGCTGCCCTCTCTCTCCCTCACTATATATAGGGGGAAGGAAGGAGGGGGAGGCGCCCTAGGGTTCCCTAGGGTAGGGGCGGCGGCCACAGGGGAAACCCTAGATGGGTTTGGGCGCCCCCACCCCCTAGGAAACTTGCCCCCCAAGCCGGGAGGGGCGGCTGCCCTAGGGGTGGCGCCCCCACCTCTCCTGGTTACGTGAGATGGGGTGGGAGGGGCGCTCAGCCCCTTAGTGGGATGATGTGCCCACTCCCCTTGGCCCATAAGGCCCCCCAACGCTTGTCGGGATCTCCGAAACCCCTTTTGGACACGCTGGTCATCACCTGGTACCCCCGGAACAATTCTGGACTCCAATACCCTTCATCCAATGTACCGATCTTCACCTCCGGACCATTTTGGAGCTCCTCGTCATGTCCTGGATCTCATCCGGGACTCCGAACAACCTTCGGTAACCACATACTATTTCCCATAACAACTCTAGCGTCACCGAACCTTAAGTGTGTAGACCCTACGGTTTCGGGAACCATGCACACATGACCGAGACGTTCTCCGGTCAATAACCAACAGCGGGATCTGGATATCCATGTTGGCTCCCACATGTTCCACGATGATCTCATCGGATGAACCACGACGTCAAGGATTCAAGCAACCCCGTATGCAATACCCTTTGTCAATCGGTATGTTACTTGCCCGAGATTCGATCGTCGGTATCCCAATACCTCGTTCAATCTCGTTACCGGCAAGTCACTTTACTCGTTCCGTAATGCATGATCCCGTGACTAACTACTTAGTCACATTGAGCTCATTATGATGATGCATTACCGAGTGGGCCCAGAGATACCTCTCCGTCATAAGGAGTGACAAATCCTAGTCTCGATTCGTGCCAACCCAACAAACACTTTCAGAGATACCTGTAGTGCACCTTTATAGTCACCCAGTTACGTTGTGACGTTTGGTACACCCAAAGCACTCCTATGGTATCAGGGAGTTACACAATCTCATGGTCTAAGGAAATGATACTTGACATTAGAAAAGCTTTAGCAAACGAACTACACGATCTTGTGCTATGCTTAGGATTGGGTCTTGTCCATCACATCATTCTCCTAATGATGTGATCACATTATCAATGACATCCAATGTCCATGGTGGGAAACCATGACCATCTGTTGATCAATGAGCTAGTCAACTAGAGGCTCACTAGGGACATGTTGTGGTCTATGTATTCACACATGTATTGCGGTTTCCGGTCAATACAATTATAGCATGAACAATAGACAATTATCATGAACAAGGAAATACAGTAATAACCATTTTATTATTGCCTCTAGGGCATATTTCCAACATGTGCCTCCACACCGCTCTAACGGAGACGTACTTCCCCTCAAAAGGAAGGAACTTTGGTAACACATCCTCGTCTCCACCAGCTCCACTCTTGGTTATCTCGTGCCTTTACTTGTGCAAGCTTATTTGTGTTGTATCCCTTGCTTGCTTATGTACTAGTTGTTATTGCATCATATAGGTTGCTCACATAGTTGCATATCTAGACAACCTACTTTGATGCAAAGTTTAAATTGGTAAAGAAAAGATTAAAAAGTGTTAGTTGCCTATTCACCTCCCTCTAGTCAACTATATCGATCCTTTCAATTGGTATCAGAGCTCGTCTCTTTATTAAGGACTTTGTCGTCCGAAGAGTATGGTTGACACCACAGACGGTGTGGAGGAGCACTCCGGTGTGAATCCTATCTCGTCTACGGCCGATGGGGGAACCACGGTCTCTCGTGAGGAATTCAATGTGGCTTTGGACACATTGAAAAGCTCCATGACGACCGAGGTTGAAAGCATGTTTACTAAATTCCTAAAAGGTCTTAAACTGTCTACCGCACCGATGAAAGTGGGTGATCCCACTAACAATGTGACGGATGCTACCTCCGACAAGGGGGAAGCAAATAGTGAAAAGGGTCCTTCTAGTAGTGGTAGAAATGGCACCGACGTCTATGCCCATGTGGAACCTCCTACTTATGGAGGACCGATTCCCTCTACTCATTTAAATCATGTCGGTCCTCCTCCTAAGATTGTGAAAAATGAGGACTTTGATTCTTGGGTGTATCGCTTTAAGCGTCATTTAAATCATGTGAATACTAATCTTTGGAGAATCATTGAAGAAGGTTTCTATCCACATGACGGAAGCAACTTCACTCCTAGAGAAGTCGTGGATAATCAATTCAATGAGTATGCTCTCTTCATCATCCAAGATGCTATTCCTCTCGAAGATCTTCCTTATCTTCGACCCTATGCCATGGCCAAAGACGCGTGGCATTGTGTTGTGTCTCTCTATCGGGGAAGCGCAAGCATTCAACGCTCCAACTATGAAGTGGTGCAAGATGAAGCCGATGAATTTGCAATGAAGGAAGATGAAGAACCTCGTGAGGTCTTTCAGAGAGTAACCAAACTCGCGGTCTCACTCTGAGATCATGGGAGCAAGGACACGGATGACAATTGGATCAAATGCAAGTTCCTCAAGGCCATGATGCCCTACAACAAGGCCATGTCCTCCGTCATCCTTCAAAGACCGAACTTCCACTCCATGACCTCAAGTGAAGTGTTGGATGAGTTCGTTGCTATGAGCATCTTGGACAAGACCGCCGACAACGCGGTGCTCCGTTCTCAAAGAACAAAGAAGTCCAATCTTGCTTTGAAGGCCAAGGTCATTGTGGAAGAATAGGAAGAAGAGGGAGATGAGGAGGGCAATCCCGAGGATACAAAATATGAGTATCATGAGCACATGGCTCTTGCTTCGAGGCAATTTTGGAGCAAGAAGAACACAAGGCCTAATTTCAACAAGAACAATTCAAGTGGGCTCAAGGGCAAGCAACGAGTGAGAACTTGTTACAATTGTGGCAATGTGAGTCACTTTGTTGCGGATTGTGCTTACGAGAAGCGGGAAGACAATGGTGGCAAGCTCATTCGAAAAGACAAAGCCAAGTCCTTCCCCAACAAGAACAACTTCACCAAGAAGACTCCTACTCGAGGGTTAGTGGTTCAAGAAGAATACCATGAGGATGACGATGATGATGAAGATGGAGAAGCAATGGTCATGGCCTCCGTTGCCATTGCTACTACTCCCCGGGTGTCTCTCTTTGATTCACCCAACGAGAACATCACCGCCAAGTAAAAGATCGTGGATGTCGCCTAGAGGGGGGGGGGTGAATAGGCGTTTTAAAATAATTACGGTTTAGGCTTGAACAAATGCGGAATAAACCTAACGGTTAATTTGTCAAGCACAAAACCTACAACAACTAGGTTCACCTATGTGCACCAACAACTTATGCTAAGCAAGATAAGCAACTATGTGATAGCAAGATATATGATAAGAACAATATGGCTATCACAAAGTAAAGTGCATAAGTAAAGGGCTCGTGTAAGAGATAACCGAGGCACACGGAGACGACGATGTATCCCGAAGTTCACACCCTTGCGGATGCTAATCTCCGTTTGGAGCGGTGTGGAGGCACAATGCTCCCCAAGAAGCCACTAGGGCCACCGTAATCTCCTCAAGCCCTCGCACAATGCAAGATGCCGTGATTCCACTAAGGGACCCTTGAGGGCGGTCACCAAACCCGTACAAATGGCAACCCTTGGGGGCGGTCACCGAACCCGTACACTTTGGCAACCCTTGGGGGCGGTCACCGGAACCCGTCAAATTGCTCGGGGCGATCTCCACAACCTAATTGGAGACCCCGACGCTTGCCCGGAGCTTTACACCACAATGATTGAGCTCCGAACACCACCAACCGTCTAGGGTGCCCAAGCACCCAAGAGGAACAAGCTCAAGGGCACCAAGCACCCAAGAGTAATAAGCTTCTCAAATTGTAACTTCCACGTATCACGTGGAGAACTCAAACCGATGCACCAAATGCAATGGCAAGGGCACACGGAGTGCCCAAGTCCTTCTCTCCCAAATCCCACCAAAGCAACTAATGCTAGGGAGGAAAATGAGAGGAAGAACGAAAAAAGATCACGAAGAACTCCAAGATCTAGATCCAAAGGGTTCCCCTCACTTAGAGGAGAAAGTGATTGGTGGAAACGTGGATCTAGATCTCCTCTCTCTTTTCCCTCAAGAACTAGCAAGAATCATTGGAGGGATTGAGAGTTAGAAAGCTCGAAGAAGGTCAACAATGGGGGAAGAACACGAGCTCAAAGGATAAGGTTGAATGGGGAAGAAGACCCCCTTTTATAGGAGCTCCCGAATCCAACCGTTATGTTCACAGACCCGCGACAGGCGGTACTACCGCTCAGGAGCGGTACTACCGCTAGGGCGGTAGTACCCTTCAAACACAACAGCGAGGAGGCAAAAGGCGGAAGAACTGTCGGAGCGGTAGTACCGCTCGTCCTCGCGGTACTACCGCTCGACCTCACGGTACTACCGCAAATGGTAGCGGTACTACTGCTTGCAAGCGGTACTAAAAAAATACTTCTGTGCCTACTTTCGCTGAGCAAAACACGAGATTTTGGTCCGGGCGGTACTACCGCTTAGGAGCATGGTAGTACTGCTCGAGCGGTACTACCGCTCAGGAGCCGCGGTAGTACCGCTCTGGAGCGGTAGTAAAAAATTACATCCGCTCTAGTCGCGGTAGTACCGCTGCAGCCTTTACCAAAATAGCCACAACTTTTGCAAACGGACTCCGAATTCAACGAAACCAAGTTTGTTGGAAAGCTAACGACATGGGCTAACACAATCTTGATATAAATGTCAAGAATAAGAAAATGAGAAAAGTCCCAAAAGAAAATGGTGAGAACGCTTCATCGGATAAGACCGGTAAAACATCCAACACCGAAAACATCATAGAAGACGCATGCGAACTCCGTTTTCGATGAACTCAAGCTTGTCATCAAGACGACCATAAGCTCTAAGACTCACAAAGATAACCCAACAAGAACCAAGAAACATGATGCAAGGATGCAATGGTTTGAGCTCTCTACTAACGATACGATCAAGCTACCAACTTGAGAGCCCCCCTTGATAGTACGGCAAACGATCCTATAACACGGTCTCCAGACTACCACTACGAGACCGGTAAAATAGAAAACCTATCAAGGGAAAACCTTTGCCTTGCACATGGTCCACTTGAGCTAGATGAAGACGATCTTGACTCCCTCAAGTTGGACCACCTTTCTTGATTCCGTTGGCTCGATGTAGACTAGATGATTGCTCCCCCATAGTCCACTATGGGTGAGCCACTCTTAGGCACATCTTCACAAGTCCATTGACACCACAATGGATGGAAAGATTCAAGCACTTGATCTCTTCGTGATGCTCCACTTGAACTTGCACACGGCAATCTTGATGACGATCACCACTTGATGTCATCCTTTCCATGGGTTGTATGATATCTGCCTGTTGATGCAAGCCCATGGACATGTACCTAACCCCACATATAACTCTCACATAGACCATGGGTTAGTACACAAAGTGCAATGGACAATGCTTACCATACCATGGGATCACTTGATCCCTCTCGGTACATCTTCTACGCTTTGTGAGTTGATCAACTTGATTCACTCTTGACTTAGTCTTGATCAACCTTGAATCTTTCCAACTCTCTTCATTTGGATGATGTCTTGAAGGTAAACATGAATGATCACACAATCTTATTCTTCAAGACATGCTTGCAATAAGGTCAACACTCACATGACCAATCTTTGGATAATTCCTTAATAGCACCTTGGTCAACTCATAAACTCCTTGAAACCAACACATGGACTTCAAGAAAAGCCTATGGACAAATCCTTCAAATATAACTCAAGACAACCATTAGTCCATAGAGATCGTCATCAATTACCAAAACCAAACATGGGGGCACCGCATGTTCTTTCAGTCTCCCCCATTTTGGTAATTGATGACAATCACTTTCAAGAGAGTTTATATAGGGAATTATGCTTCACTATGCAATGCAACAACCAATAGTGCATGCATATGAGATGCAAATGCTAAGGAACAAAACCAAAGCAAGAAGAGATAACTCTCTAAACTTCTCCACAAAACTCTCTGAAACTTCTCCCCCATTGGCATCGATTGCGAAAATGGGTGAAAAGCTATAAATTGTGGTCCTCCATAAATTGTGAATTTCTTCACAAGAAAGTGGAATGCAATACACATATCCAACGGTAAATACTTGGAGGAACACAAACTATATTGAGGCACAAAGATTGCTAAAGAATGATATGCCACAAGGACATAACAAAGAGAGACACAAGCAATCAAGAAATCAAAAGATACCAATTGAAGCAAGCAATCAAAGGATATCAATTGAAACAACTAGACCAAAGATCCTCTGAGCCACATGAATAAAGGATATTATGATATGGGCAAAGGAGTGTTCTAAAGAAACTAGAGAAGCTCCCCGTGATTTGTGCACACATAAGAATATTTGTATTTGGATACAAAGTGCACAAAATAGGATCATAGCTCCCCCAAAATCAATAGAAACTTACAGCAAGTGCAAGTGAGCATATAGGAAACAAAGCCTAGTACTTGCAACAAACACATGGTTGAGCAACAAGTAAAAGAGGCAACTTAAGAATGGGCTCAACCAAAATGATGTGTGTGAGTCAAGGCAATGCACTTGAGAAGACTAATGTACGGATGAGCATTAAGCATCAATAAAGTCTTGAAAGAATGAGGCACACGGTGCAAGGCCTATCATTCACAAGCACAACTAGCAAATGGGTTCACAAGCTTACTAATAAGCATATAAAGAACATATGCTTGTGACAACCCATGGTGAAGATATAAGATGAAAGCCTCATCAAGACGAGGGATACCAATTAAGATGGCAAAAGCCTCGTAAAGATAAGCATGAGGAAAATAATCTTCACCACACAAGAGTGCATCAAGATGCAACGATAGAAGACACACACTCAAGGCAAAAGCTTTCACGGAGCCACAAAAAACAAAAAAAAGACAAGGTGGACGTGAAAGAAAGGATATCATCTAGAGATGTAATTTCTCTCAAGTGTATAAGGGTCTAGGTAGACGAAATCATGACGATATATATCTACAAAGAAGGATGTACACCCGAAATAGTTATAACACGAAGGAACAAGATATCCAAAAGGAAGTCATACATATACCAATAAGATATTTACTTGGAAGCATAGCACATGGCTAGATATGGTCTTATTGGATATAGATGAATTCCTACCACACAACTATCAAAGACATCACAACTAGCAACATGAGATCATCGTTGAGATGCTTTGAGTAAGGAAGCAAGAATCACAAGATATGAAATGAGTATCATGCCAAGATGCAACCTACACAAGGTTGAATGCAAGAGAGGAAAGCATGGAAAGCATGAATAGATACTTGTTACCGAGACATCATTGGAAGGATGTAGTAGATACTAATTGAAGGTATATAGTAGTTCATTGATCATCCTAGCTTGACTCCAATGAGCACATGGTGACGACACCTTCCTTGTGAGTGAGCCGAACATCCAATGCATCTCCAAATGTTCCTAGAAGAACAACACAAACTAAACGGTACCCAAACTCATCAGGACCAAATAGTTAGAAACACCAATACATAGGACAAACTCCACATAAATATGTGCATATAGATATGAAAATGAATTTCATGCACATTTCATCCAAATTGAGACTAGGTGGAGTTTCCCCTATATATTGAGTTAAAGGAAGAAAGCAAGCCAAATAAAATACATGAAGAAAACATGCATGCTCAAGACTTTCAAAACCCGAAACCAAAAGACAAAGAAATGCCAAGTGAAAAGGATACCAAATGGAGAAATCATCACTTGGAAGATATCATTAAAGATACATCAAGGAATGAGATATCCATTGATACACACTAAACTAAAGATGTCAAACTCCCAAAGAGAGGATGGTTCCAAACAAACCAAGCTCTCAACAAAGTTTCATGATGGCACAAAGTACCAAAAAGAAATGGCTTGCCTTCCACCAAAACACACTTGATAAGGATCACAAGAAGAGTGTTCTAAAGAAAATAGGATAGCTCCCCCACGAGTTGTGCATTATATAGGATTTGCATTTGAATACAAAATGCACAAGGTGGGATCACCACTTTCACTATATCTAAAAAACACTAGACAGGAACAAGAAATAAACAAGATCCACAAGTGGTAGGGAAGACAACGGGAGTTGACACAAACCTTGGCAAGAGAAAAGGCAAATAAAAACAAACCAAAGTAAAGATGATCAACAAATTCTACCACACATAAGTGACTACCAATTGTCAAAGACAAGAAGTATTTGAAAAAAAATCCCGGTGGTAGATAACAAGGACATCCAACATCATCTTCACAACAAACACAAGCAAATTGCCACTTGTAGAGCTAACATGTCACCTAGGAACAATATAATTTACAATATCAATTCTAGGAGACACTATCTCAAATGTACACATTTTCTAGGCTTGTAATATGCACATAGCATATTACTCCCCCATAATGTGATACCAATAAGAACTTAACAAGAGGCAATAAGAGGATACAACACGAGATAATCAATGGAATTTTTAGAATTTGAATTTCTCATGAGAGATATATCACCTAGCGACTAGATAATCTTGTAATATCAATACTAGATGGTATTCCTCATGTACACACATTTATAGGATTGTGAGGTGCACAAAGAACATCACTCCCCCAAAATGGGATGTTCCATTAATCTCTCACCCGAGCCAACTAGGATACACACAAGAAGCAAAAAGGCTCAACGCACGACACACACGTACATGATGTGCAAACCAACACACACATACTTGATTGCTCAAGTTAAGCAAGTTGGAAGCACAACATATACAAACACATGCAAGGAACAAAACCAACGCATGCATGGGGGAAAGTAACTTCCAATGTAAACAATTTAAGTACAAGTTACCGTAAGGAGGCACATTGGATATAAGATAGAAACATGATAATCCAATTGACTTGGCTTGAGACAATAAGAATGATGAAGTCCCCTTAATTCTTCATAATGTAGCCAAGTCTCCAATGCCCTACAACAACACCTATTGATCAAGTTTGAGCTTGTTGGTCCCCAACCAAGTTGGGTCCTAAGAGGTTAGTCACAATAGGCTTGGCAACCCAAATGGTTCTTTTCTTGACACCACTTTGAGTACCAACAAACTTGGCAAACACATTGCCAACCTTATCCTTCCCAAGAGAATAGATATCATCAATAATAATTGGGTTGGATAAGTTACCACTAGTGCATGAAGAAGCGAGGTGACCTTTCTCACGACATAAGTAGCAACGTCTACTCTTCATTTTCTTCTCACTTGATTTCTCAACAAGAGAGGCATTAACTTGAGTCTTCTTGGGAAGTGGCCTTTCTTCAACTTGAGGTTGAGCATGAGATTGAACTTGTGGCCTCTTCCCTTGTTGCTTGTCACCAATGGCATTCTTCTTCAATGGTCAATATCTAACATGATGCCCTTCAATTTTGCACTTGAATCAAATAATCTTGGCCGAATTCTTGACTTGTTTTTGGCCCTTCTTCTTGTTGCTCTTGGACTTCTTCTTCTTCTTCTTATTGGAGTTGAATCCAAGTCCACCTTTGTCATTGGGGGATTTTTGCACACTCAAGATATTGTTGAGTGTGGATTTCCCTTCATGACTCTTTTCCAAGTCTTTCTTCAAAGAAGTGACTTGGGCCTTGAGCTCTTTTATTTCCTCTACATGGTTAGTCTCAACACAAGTACTAGAGGAAGTATAAGCTTCATCGTTAGAGCAACAAGGCAAGGAAAGCAATTCATCACAAGATGTACCAACATTGTGAGAGTAGATGAATTACAAGGACTAGCACATGGCAATATAGTATTTTGACTAGAAGTGGTGCTAGTATCAACATGAGGCTCACTAGATGTTACCTTAGCAATCATGGCCTCATGAGCTATCTTTAGCACATTATGGGATACTAGAAGATCGTCATGAGAGCTTGAGAGCTTTTCATGGCTTTCTTCCAATTTCCCATAATTGCTAGATAGCAACTCAAGTTGAGCCCGTAGCTCAACATTCTCCTTCAAAATGGATGCTTCACAAGTAATAGAGTTAGTAGCACAAGCATCATCATTAACAACAATAGGAGGGGGCAACTTAGCAAGCTCTTTTAAATAAGAAGCTTCAAGTTGAGCATGAGACTCGGTGAGTTTGATGAGCTCACCCTTGATGACCCTTGAGCCATTTTCGAGGTGCTCAAAGTCCTCAAGGAGTCTAGCATGAGCAACTTCAAGCTTAGCATTTTTAGTTTTAAAATCATTGGCCACCTCAAGAGTTCTATCATGAGATTCCCTCACTCTAGATAATCCTAGAGCAAAAGTCTCCTCAAGAGATTCGGAGGTGGTTTGTTCATGTTCAAGAGCTTGATATAGCTCCGCGATCTCATTTGCGTAATCACGCCCATGAGCTTCCATTTTCTCAATGGTGACCTCATGCTCCTCTAGATGAGATTCCAACTCCTCAATGTATTTCTTGCAATCAATGGCAATGGACATTATTTCCATGAAGTTGGAACGAGCAATTTTATTTTTATGAAGAGCTTTAAAAATCATTTCCCCCTTAGTTTTTAAGGAGGCAACATTATCATTCTCTTCATCGTTAGCATCAACATCATCATCAAGAGACATATTGGGGTACAAAGTAGGAGATACCTTTGACGCCTTAGCCATAAGGCAAAAAGCAATAGATGATGGTGTAGGATCCCTTGAGGCACCATTAAACACCACATCTTGTTCCACGGAGTGTTGGGTTTCCTCTACATTGTTAGCACAACAATTCGAGGAAATAGATGCATTTTTATCATGGAAACAAGACATAGCAAGCATATCATCATGAGATTTAGTCAAGCAATTTCTATATGATATGCAAGGACTATCAACACAAGCATGTGAAACATTTGGAGTGCTCGAAGTGTTAAAGCCCAAAGAAGGAGCATTGCAACAATATAGTGATGAAGGATCATCCACAATAAGCATACTATCATCATTGCAATGACCAACACTACTCACCATATCATTACCTTGTGGCAAACCACATGTAGGTGAAGTAGAAGAAGTTGAGAAGACTATATGACCGGAGGTGGAGGGAGAACAATCATCCCCACAAATCTTGGACACACCATATTTATCTTGAAGCTTCGTCCACAACTCATGAGCATCTCAGAACGACATGAGTTGAAATATAACTACATTGCTCAAAGCATCAAAAAGCACATTAGAAGCTTGAGCATTGAGATAAGAGTTTTTCTCATCCTCTAAAGATAATCTTTGGGGATCCTTTGGAGGAGAAAAATCCATATCTACAATTCGCTCTAAATTTGGGTCCATGACCCTAAAGAGATGAAGCATGCGAATTACCCAAACATCAACATTTGTGCCATCGAAACTAAGAGTGTCAGAGAATCCTAATCCCCTAGTCGACATCTTTACTCTCTAGGCGGTTAAGCCTAACAAAGAGAGATGAGGCTCTGATACCAATTGAAAGATCGTGGATGTCGCCTAGAGGGGGGGGGGTGAATAGGCGTTTTAAAATAATTATGGTTTAGGCTTGAACAAATGCGGAATAAACCCAACGGTTAATTTGTCAAGCACAAAACCTACAACAACTAGGTTCACCTATGTGCACCAACAACTTATGCTAAGCAAGATAAGCAACTATGTGATAGCAAGA
The DNA here is from genome assembly GCA_021605205.1 of Aegilops longissima. Classification (NCBI taxonomy): domain Eukaryota; kingdom Viridiplantae; phylum Streptophyta; class Magnoliopsida; order Poales; family Poaceae; genus Aegilops; species Aegilops longissima. The sequence goes on along the minus strand of CM038678.1, from coordinate 32,432,478 downwards.
TATATGACAAGAACAACATGGCTATCACAAAGTAAAGTGCATAAGTAAAGGGCTCGGGTAAGAGATAACTGAGGCACGCGGCGACGACGATGTATCCCGAAGTTCACACCCTTGCGGATGCTAATCTCCGTTTGGAGAGGTGTGGAGGCACAATGCTCCCCAAGAAGCCACTAGGGCCACCGTAATCTCCTCACGCCCTCGCACAATGCAAGATGTCGTGATTCCACTAAGGGACCCTTGAGGGCGGTCACCAAACCCGTACAAATGGCAACCCTTGGGGGCGGTCACCGAACCCGTACACTTCGGCAACCGTTGGGGGCGGTCACCGGAACCCGTCAAATTGCTCGGGGCGATCTCCACAACCTAATTGGAGACCCCGACGCTTGCCCGGAGCTTTACACCACAATGATTGAGCTCCGAACACCACCAACCGTCTAGGGCACCCAAGCACCCAAGAGGAACAAGCTCAAGGGCACCAAGCACCCAAGAGTAATAAGCTTCTCAACTTGTAACTTCCACGTATCACGTGGAGAACTCAAACCGATGCACCAAGTGCAATGGCAAGGGCACACGGAGTGCCCAAGTCCTTCTCTCCCAAATCCCACCAAAGCAACTAATGCTAGGGAGGAAAATGAGAGGAAGAACGAAAGAAGATCACGCAGAACTCCAAGATCTAGATCCAAGGGGTTCCCCTCACTTAGAGGAGAAAGTGATTGGTGGAAACGTGGATCTAGATCTCCTCTCTCTTTTCCCTCAAGAACTAGCAAGAATCATTGGAGGGATTGAGAGTTAGCAAGCTTGAAGAAGGTCAACAATGGGGGAAGAACACGAGCTCAAAGGATAAGGTTGAATGGGGAAGAAGACCCCCTTTTATAGGAGCTCCCGAATCCAACCGTTATGCTCACAGCCCGCACAGAGCGGTACTACCGCTCCAAGGAGCGGTACTGCCGCTAGGGTGGTAGTACCCCTTCGAAACACAACAACGAGGAGGCAAAAAGGCCAGAAGAACCGTCGGAGTGGTAGTACCGCTCGTCCTCACGGTACTACCGCAAATGGTAGCGGTACTACTGCTTGCGAGCGGTACTAAAAAAATACTTCTGTGCCTACTTTCGCTAAGCAAAACATGAGATTTTGGTCCGGAGCGGTACTACCGCTTAGGAGCCGTGGCAGTACTGCTCTGGAGCGGTACTACCACTCAGGAGCCGCGGCAGTACTGCTCTGGAGCGGTAGTAAAAAATTACATCCGCTCTAGTCGCGGTAATACCGCTGTAGCCTTTACCAAAACAGTCACAACTTTTGCAAACGGACTCCGAATTCAACGAAACCAAGTTTGTTGGAAAGCTAACAACATGGGCTAACACAATATTGCTGGAAATGTCAAGAATAAGCAAATGAGAAAAGTCCCAAAAGAAAATGGTGAGAACCCTTCATCGGATAAGACCGGTAAAACCTCCAACACCGAAAATATCATAGAAGACGCATGCGAACTCCGTTTTCGATGAACTCAAGCTTGTCATCAAGACGACCATAAGCTCTAAGACTCACAAATATAACCCAACAAGAAGCAAGAAAAATGATGCAAGGATGCAATGGTTTGAGCTCTGTACTAACGATACGATCAAGCTACCAACTTGAGAGCCCCCCTTGATAGTACGGCAAACGATCCTATAACACGGTCTCCCAACTACCACCACGAGACCGATAAAATAGAAAACCTATCAAGGGAAAACCTTTGCCTTGCACATGGTCCACTTGAGCTAGACGAAGACGATCTTGACTCCCTCAAGTTGGACCACCTTTCTTGATTCCGTTGGCTCGATGAAGACTAGATGATTGCTCCCTCATAGTCCACTATGGGTGAGCCACTCTTAGGCACATCTTCACAAGTCCATTGACACCACAATGGATGGAAAGATTCAAGCACTTGATCTCTTCGTGATGCTCCACTTGAACTTGCACACGACAATCTTGATGACGATCACCACTTGATGTCATCCTTTCCATGGGTTGTATGATATCTGCCTCTTGATGCAAGCCCATGGACACGTACCTAACCCCACATAGAACTCTCACATAGACCATGGGTTAGTACACAAAGTGCAATGGACAATGCTTACCATACCATGGGATCACTTGATCCCTCTCGGTACATCTTCTACGCTTTGTGAGTTGATCAACTTGATTCACTCTTGACTTAGTCTTGATCAACCTTGAATCTTTCCAACTCTCTTCATTTGGATGATGTCTTGAAGGTAAACATGAATGATCACACAATCTTATTCTTCAAGACATGCTTGCAATAAGGTCAACACTCACATGACCAATCTTTGGATAATTCCTTAATAGCACCTTGGTCAACTCATAAACTCCTTGAAACCAACACATGGACTTCAAGAAAAGCCTATGGACAAATCCTTCAAATATAACTCAAGAAAATCATTAGTCCATAGAGATCGTCATCAATTACCAAAACCAAACATGGGGGCACCGCATGTTCTTTCACCAAGTGCCTCATGGCTAAAGCCACGAACAAGGTAACCCCCTACATCAAAACCACCATCATTACTAATCCTTCCTTGACGGATTGCATTGATGAAAATGAGGGGTATAATGAAGAGTTGAATGAGTTTGAGTCTTTTATGAGTAAACTCAAGGGTAAATCCAAGAAGCACTTTGTTGCTCTTTTGGAACAACTTGGTGAAGCCAATGACATGATCGAGGCTCGTGAAGAAACCATCTCTAAGATGGAAGGTCATAGTCGTGACTATGCCGATGAGATATCGGATCTCTCTAATGCCCTTGAGGAAGAGTGTGGGCATCGTTTGACTCTTGAGGAGTCACACAACAATGACCATTCTAAATTAAAGAAAGATCTTGATCATGCTATTGTTGTCTCTCGTGTGGCAAACTCCGAGAAGACTAAACTTGGGGTTGATCTTGCTAGACTCAAAGAGGAGTTTGATGTACTTGACAAGGCTCACAAGGCCTTGAAGGGTGCTCATGCTAGCCTCAAGGAGTCTCATGTTCAACTCCAAGTGAAGTTAACCAAGGAGAAAGCCACTTTTACTCATATGGTCTTAATTTATAACGCAAATGCTACTAACCCGTGTTGTGAGCATGTGCATCTTGTGGAGGAGAATGCCCAGTTGAAAGAGCAATTGAAGAAAGGTCTTGTGACATGCATTCAAGGTGAGAAAAATCTCAATGACCTTTTGAGCAATCAAAAGGAAGTTGTGGCCAAGGAGGGAGTTGGGTTTACCTCCAAGTCCCAGAACAAGAAGAAGAATGACAAGACCAAACGACCTCGTCCTCTCAAGCAAACATTTGTGAAGGAAGGAGAAGGTGCTCCTAAGGAGAAGAAGAACAATGTGAAGGGTGGTGATGTCAAGAAGGGCAATGCCACCCCTTCCAACAAAGCTGGCGACTTTAACCCCTCATATGTGTTATGTCGTGCTAGTGATGGACATGTTTATGCAAAATTTGTTGGTTCTCCTTATGAGTATATTGAATGGTCTATTTGGGTTCCCAAGACCCTTGTTGCTAACATCAAAGGACCCATTACTCAATGGGTACCTAAAACCAAGCATTGATTTCATGTAGGGGTTTGCTTCCAGTGGAGGATCATGGTTGCTCGATAGTGGAGCAACAAATCATATGACCGGAAGCAAAGAGTCGGTGGTGGACGTGCACAAGATTCCATCTATGCACACCAACGTCGAGTGGGGTGATGCCTCGTCCTCTAAGGTATTGGGTCTTGGCAAGGTTGTCATTTCTCATGATCTAACGATCGAGAAAGTCATGCTTGTCGAGTCCCTTGCATTCAATCTTCTTTCCGTTCGTCAACTTGCACTCATGGGATTTGCCACCTTCTTTGATATTGGTATCGTGGCCCTCTTGTGGAGCAAGACTCTTAAAGTAGCCTTTGTTGGGCATGTTGAGAACGGTCTCTATGTGATTAACTTTTCGGAGCGACCCACTAAGACCGCGACATGCCTCATGGCTAAAGCTGATGTGGGATGGCTTTGGCATCGCCGTTTAGCCCACGTCAATATGAGATCTTTGCAAAGTCTTCTCAAGGGGGACCATGTCCATGGACTAACAAATGTTAGTTTTGCCAAAGATCGTGCTTGTATCGAAGGGAAGCTTCATGAGAAGGCTCACCCTCCCACGACTATCATCTACTCGAAGAGACCCTTGGAGCTCCTTCACATGGACCTCTTTGGGCCTCCATCCTTCGATAGTCTTGGGGGTAGAAAGTATTGCAAATGATTGTGGATGATTACTCAAGATATACTTGGGTATATTTCTTCAAGAGGAAGAGTGAAACTCAACAAACCGTCATCGACTTTGCAAATGAAGCTCAACGCCAACATGATGCAAAGATCTTGACAATAAGAAGTGACAACGGCACCGAGTTCAGGAACTACACCTTGGATGAGTTTCTTAGTGATGAGGGGATCAAACATCAATATGCTGCACCATATACCCCTCAACAAAATGGTGTCACGGAGAGGAAGAACCGGACGTTGATGGATGCGGCAAGAACAATGATGGCGGAGTTCAAGTCTCCCTACAACTTTTGGGCTGAAGCCATCAACATAACATGTCATGCATCCAATCGGCTCTATCTCCGCGAAGGCTTGAACAAGACTCCTTATGAAATACTCACCGGCAACAAGCCCAACCTCAAGTACTTTCGGGTGTTCGGGTGTAAGTGTTTCATTCTCAAGAAAGGTGTTCGTTTGTCTAAATTTGAGGCTAGAGCTTATGAGGGCATATTTGTTGGTTATGCTTCAAACTCTCATGCTTACCGTGTCCTCAACAAGTCCACCGGACTCACTGAGGAGACGTGTAACATAGAGTTTGACGAGAATAACGGCTCCCAAGTGGAGCAAAGTGGTACTTGTGATGTAGGTGATGAAATTCCTCCCCAAGCCATAAGAAGAATGGGTATTGGTCATATCCTACCCATTGAGGAACCCCTTGTGGCCGAAGGAGAAGGACAATGCTCCACTCAAGTGGAGCCATCACCAACCCAAGACCCACACGCTTCCGAAGAACATAGTGAAGGCCCTCAACCTTGTGAACAAGACCAAGGGCAAGATCAACCTCAAGATGGTGATGATTCACCAAATGATGCCCAAGGTCAAGTTCTCCCCCTCGAGCAAGTTCAAGATCAAGAGCAAGCTCAAGATCTTGAACAAGCTCAAGACGGCACTCAAGATAGTCAAGTTAATCCTCCTCCCTCCACATCCGAGGAGGAATTAGAGCGTCGTGCCGCGAAGATCGCTTCCAAGCTCACCACCAAAGGTCATCTCATGGAGAATGTGGTTGGAAGCCTAAGAAAGGGGGTAAGCACTCGTAGACAATTAGCAAACTATTGTGAACATCACGCGTTTGTCTCTTGTGTTGAACCCCAAAAGGTCTATGAGGCGCTCGAAGATTCGGATTGGCTCAATGCCATGCATGAAGAACTTAACAACTTCGAGTACAACAAGGTGTGGAGATTGGTGCCAAGGCTGTCGGGGAACCACAACATCATTGGAACCAAGTGGATTTTCAAGAACAAGCAAGATGATCATGGGAGCATCATTCGCAACAAGGCAAGATTGGTAGCACAAGGCTACTCCCAAGTCGAGGGTATCGACTACGGTGAAACCTTTGCTCCCGTTGCCCGCCTTGAATCCATTCGTTTGTTGATTGCTTATGCTTCCCATCACAACTTTAAGTTACAACAAATGGATGTTAAAAGTGCTTTTCTTAATGGTCCTATTAATGAGTTGGTTTATGTCAAGCAACCCCCCGGGTTCGAGGATCCCTACTTCCCGGATCATGTGTATCAACTCGATAAGGCACTCTATGGCCTTAAACAAGCCCCACACGCGTGGTATGACCACCTTACCGAGTTGTTACAAGATCACGGATTTGAGGTTGGGCAAATTGATCCCACTCTTTTTACTAAGAAGGTCAAAGGGGAGTTGTTTGTACGCCAACTATATGTTGATGATATTATCTTTGCTTCCCCTAACAAAGCTTTCAATGAGGAATTTGCCGCTCTCATGAACTCTAAGATCAAGATGTCTTCGATGGGAGAGTTGAAGTTCTTCCTTGGTTTTGATATCAAACAAAGAAGAGAAGGTACCTTCATCAACCAAGCCAAATACACTCAAGACATGCTAAAAAGATTCAAGCTAAGTGATGTCAAGCCGGCTTCTACTCCAATGCCTACCAAGTGCCAACTTGACATTGATCCCAATGGTAAAGCGGTGGATCAAAAGGTATATCGCTCCATGATTGGATCCTTGCTTTACCTTTGTGCATCTAGACCGTATATCATGTTGAGTGTGGGAATTTGTGCACGGTTTCAAGCCGCACCGAAGGAAAGCCACTATGTGGCGGTCAAGCGAATCTTTCGATATTTGGCTCATACCCCAAACTTTGGCTTATGGTACCCAAGAGGAGCAAACTTCAAGCTTGAAGGTTTTACGGATTCCGATTGGGCGGGAGACAAAGTGGATAGGAAGTCTACTTCTAGAGGGTGCCAATTTCTTGGTTTCTCTTTGGTAAGTTGGTCTTACAAGAAGCAAAGTTGTGTGTTTCTCTCGTCCACCGAAGCAGAATATGTGGCGGCCGGTAGTTGTTGTGCACAACTCCTATGGATGAGGCAAACTTTAAAGGAGTGTGGTGTCATTTGTGACAAAGTGCCTCTTTGGTGTGACAATGAAAGTGCCATCAAGATTTCTCTCAACCCGGTGCAACACTTCAAGACAAGCACATTGAGATTCGGTATCACTTCATCCGGGATCATATTAGGCGAGGGGAGATCAAGCTCAAGTATGTCAGCACTCATGATAACCTTGCAGATATTTTCACGAAGCCCTTGGATGGAGCAAGATTTCACGAGTTAAGGCATGAGCTAAATATCATTGATTCGAGAAATGTGACTTGAACCCTTGCACATCCCACCACATTCAACTTGTTGTATAGTTTAGGTGTAGGCATGGACATAGGGGGAGTGTTGTTCTCTCAATGATCTCTCCCTCCCACCATTATGCATAAATTAATCAACTCTTTCACATTAGCCAATTTTGTTGGTACATGCGCTTCAAAGACGAGTTTTGGTCATGGGCCCAAGGATAATTCTTCGCGGTGCCATACCAATCAACTCAAACATAGGTGGCTTCAGCCACCGGCCCCCTCCTTGAAGAGGTTGTGTCTTGTTTTGGTCTTTGTTGCCTCGTGGTTGGGTGCAGTGTTTCGCTTGTTAGTTCGTTGGTGTGTGTGTTCTCTTGAAGGTTCCGTGCAAAGTCGTTTTTCTCCCATGTTTGAAACTGCATTCTCTTGGGTTCACGGTACTACCGTGGTACGCCATGGTACTACCGCAGGGCACGGTACTACCGCAACCAGCACGGCAGTAATTTTACTGCCGCTGGTTCAGCAGTACTACCGCCCACGGCGCGGTACTTCTGCCCGGGCGGTACTACCGCAATGAGTCGCGGTACTATCGTGACGTAGCGAGCGCGTGGGGGTTATGAGCGGGCAGGGGGAGTTCCAACTCCCCCATACCCATTCACTCCTTCTCCCCACGCTGTCTCTCTCTCTCTCCTGCCCATGAACAGCGCCGGAGACCCTCGCCGGATCTCCCTCTCCGGCTACTCTCCTCGGATTCCGACCGGTGGGATCGTTCCCCACCACTTCCTCTTGCCATGGACCAAGGTCTTTCCCCAAATCCCTCTCTCTTTGGCATGTTCTTTTGCTTCTAGGTTTTGGGGAGATGCTAGTTGTTCTTAAGATTTTAGGCTAAATCTTTGCAAGAGAAGGATGGAGGAGAGTAGTAATGCGTAGAGTTTTTACATAATATGTTGTCCCGTGGTAGATTTGATCAGCCGTAGTACCACTTTGTCATCACGGTAGTTCTCAGATTCAACTGTTGTTTCAGATATGAAAACACGCAGTACTACCGCACCTCCGGCGCGGTACTACCGTTCCCGCGGTACTACCGTACCTCCAGCGCGGTACTACCACGCGCACGGTACTACCGTGATTTGTTGCGGCACTAATTTTTTAGTTCCACGCGACCAAGTGGTGCTACTGTTGCCGTCAAATCTATCATGTGGCAATTATTATGTGCAAATTCTACTTGTTTCTTTGTTTTGCTGAGTTCTTTACACTGATCCTTCTCGCGGTTCTTGCGTGTTTGTGGTGTGTGGCTCAGGTGCTCATGCTCGCCGGTCCAATCCAAGCCGTGACACGGGCTCCAAGCGCCTTCGCAATCAAGACGAAGCTCCTGAAGGCTCCAGTGCCCCCCAACGCAGGACCAAGACCACCGCCACCAAAGACAAGGAACCTGCCATGGGTATGGATGAGATGTCGCTTGCTGAGTTCGTCTCTCGTAGGAAGATCAATCCCTACGTGACTCCTCGTGCCAACCTTCGAGGGAATGAGTTGTTCTGGACCAAGCAGCAAAACCTCATTTATTTGGTAGTACCGTGACCGGGCATACTTTGGTGAGGCTCTGGATCTAGTGGAGCAGTTTGGCATTGAGCATATCATCTCCTTTCACAAAGACTATGATCCGGAGATTGTGGCTCAGTTCTTCGCCTTGGTGTACTTTCACCCTAATGAGGACAGGACGATGACCTGGTTGACCAATGGTCGGCGGCTGACATCTACATGGAAGGAGTTCATGACTCTGCTTGGTGTTTTGGATGAGGGGCTCACCACACCCCAAGGTGTTCGCCCTCATGCCAATCCCGAGTTTGCCAACAAGAACAAGCTTCGGCCCTTCCTTGTTGAGAAGAAGATCTCCAGTGGCAAGTCTTAGTGGGTTCTCAACTCTTTCCTTGACATCATGTACGGGATCTTCCGCAACTCTCTCTTCCCACACATTGGGGATAAGGACAAGGTACACACTTATCTGGTGGACATGTTGCTCCTTTGTGAGGAAGCACGCAACTCTCAGACATTACCACTTGATGTCTCACACATCATGTGGTGTGAGCTTCGGTTTGCCATCTTCAACCGCAAGGTTCCCATTTATGGACCATATCATTTACATTGATCCTTGCAACTTGGGAGAAGCTCTACCCTCAGGATGACTTTGAGGCTCCTGATTGGATTCGCCATGATTCCATCCGTCTCCGTGTCAAGCTTCAGTGGGCTAATACCACTTCTCATGCTGAGGCTGCGGCTGCCATGGATGTGGATGCAGATGAGGATGAGGAGGAACCAACAGATGAGGTCAGCTCTGAGGATTACACCCCTCCTGCCTCTGAGCCATCTTGGGGTAAGAGGCTGAAGAACAAGATGAAGACCTTGTTCTGCATGCAGGCCAAGGGTCAGTACAGGTCTCATGTTGCCTCCAAGGAGAGTCGCCGCCGGGACAAGAAGATCTTGAAGCTGTATGGAGAGGACGTCTCTAAAGGTTCTGAGGATCACATCACTCCGGAGGCTGAGTGGATGGCGAAGCAAGGCTTCAAGTGGACCGATTCTGAGGAGGACGTCGAGGAGACCATTCCTGCTGCCGAGTCTGACGAGGACCGTAACTCTGACTACTCCGCTTGAGCCACCACTTGTGTGTAGGTGTCCTCTCTGCCTTTTTGGTGTCTCGATGTCAAAGGGGGAGAGAGTGTAGGGATTTGTGAGAGTCTTGTGTTTGCTTTGCTCATGTTTGTTCCGTTGAACCTTGCTTTGCTTTGGTTTAGCTTGCTCGTGAGACTTGATCTATCATATGGTGTAAGACATATGCACTCCTTCGTACCTTATTTAGCCTATGCTTTTGTGCTATTGTTGTTATGCTCTTAGTTACTATCTTGTTTAGTGTTAGCCCTTCTATTGCAAGATATGCTTTGTCTCTAAAATATAGGGGGAGTGGTGATCCTAATATTCGTGCCGTGCAGTCCAAAGCACTTTACTCTCTAGCACGAATCTAGGGGGAGCTCGTCTATATTCTAGAGATGTGGGGTTTGCTTGTGCTTCATTCTTTCCCTTCGTGCAAATCCCGTATTGTCATCAATCCACCAAAAAGGGGGAGATTGTAAGGGCATGTTTATCCCTAAGGTGTTTTGGTGATTGATAACAATGCTTTTGCGGACTAATCGTGTGCCTTGAGTATTTCAGTTGCTTCGTCGTTAGGCACAAGACGGTTTGTTACCCCTCGAAGACTATTGAAGGCGGTGGTGTTATACGTCTCTTTTGGTGGAGTTGAGTCGTAGGATAGTCGTACTATTAAGAGGGGGCCCGCGTTGGAAAGGTTCGGGTGGAATCATCACGTACACGTTTTCTCCCTTTGCACCGCTTTTCCCTTTGCGCTTTAGAGCATCCTCCGTTATCTTCATACTTATGCAAAAAGAAGGATTCCTAGTGTTGCTATTCTGAGGCATGCGGTAGTACTGCTCCTAGGAGCGGTAGTACCGCTCGCCCTCGCGGTAGTACCGTAGGCGCACGCGGTAGTACCGCTCCTATGGAGCTGTAGTACTGTGGCCTCAGGCCAGGTTCAACCTCTCTTGCGGCTGTAGGGGTGGATGTAATTTTTTACATCCGCGCCTCTGTGATAATACCACCCAGTCTTGCGGTAGTACCGTGAGCCCCTGGTCGAGTCGTGAGCACGGCGGAAGTAAGGCGGATGTAATTTTTACATCCGCTCCTGTATGATAATACCGTGTCGGATTTTTGCACTGTTCGATTTTCAGCGAAGTAGACACGGATGTATTTTATTCATCCATGCCCTTCCCAGCCTAGTCCATCTGGCCTTGCGGTAGTACCGCAAGGGGATGATAATACCACATCGTGGCGATCTTGCTCTCTGCCTTGGCGGCTCGGCTGGACTAGCCCTCGCTGCTGCCAGTAGTACTGCATGGACCTCCACGGTAGTACCGTAAGCCCCTGCGGTAGTACCGCTTGTCTGGAGCGGTAGTACCGCAGGTCGCGGGCTGAGTAAGTGGATAACGGTTGGATTTGTCTCTCCACTATATAAGGGGTGTCTTCTTCCTCTAGTTGACTACCTCTTCCATCCCTAAGCTCCATTGTTGCTCCAAGCTCCATTTTCACCCGATCTCTCTCCCTAGCCAATCAAACTTGTTGATTTGCTTGAGATTGGTTGAGAAGGCCCCGATCTACACTTCCACAAAGAGAAATTTGATTCCCCCCACTAATCCCTAGCGGATCTTGTTACTCTTGGGTGTTTGAGCACCCTAGACAGTTAAGGTCACCTCGGAGCCATAGTCCATTGTGGTGAAGCTTCGTGGTGTCGTTGGGAGCCTCCAATTAAGTTGTGGAGATTTCCCCAACCTTGTTTGTAAAGGTTCGATCGCCGCCTTCAAGGGCACCAATAGTGGAATCACAGCATCTCGCATTGTGTGAGGGCGTGAGGAGATTACGGTGGCCCTAGTGGCTTCTTGGGGAGCATTGTGCCTCCACACCGCTCTAACGGAGACGTACTTCCCCTCAAAAGGAAGGAACTTTGGTAACACATCCTCGTCTCCACCGGCTCCACTCTTGGTTATCTCGTGCCTTTACTTGTGCAAGCTTATTTGTGTTGTATCCCTTGCTTGCTTATGTACTAGTTGTTATTGCATCATATAGGTTGCTCACATAGTTGCATATCTAGACAACCTACTTTGATGCAAAGTTTAAATTGGTAAAGAAAAGATTAAAAAGTGTTAGTTGCCTATTCACCCCCCCCCCCCTCTAGTCAACTATATCGATCCTTTCACTCGTCCGAAGGAGTACACCAATGGTGCAGTTACATACTTGGTTGCTTGCCTGGCTCATGTTGTGGAAGATCCAACTGCCGAACCACACACTTATCAAGCCGCTATGAGTATCCCACACTAGAGGGCTGCTATGGAACAAGAGTATCATGCTCTTATGGAGAATGAGACCTGGACACTTGTTCCCCCTCCACCTCGTGTCAACATCATTGATTCAAAGTGGGTTTTCAAGGTGAAGAAACATGCAGATGGTTCTATTGAGTGCTACAAAGCGCGTCTTGTGGCTGAGGGTTTTAAACAGCGCCATGGACTAGATTATGAGGATACATTCAACCCTCTTGTCAAGCCTACCACTATTCGGCTACTCCTGTCTCTGGCAGTTTCTCGTGGATGGACCCTCCGCCAGCTTCATGTGTAGAATGCTTTTCTTCATGGATTGCTTGAAGAAGAAGTTTACATGCGGCAGCCACCTAGATTCGTTGATCACACTCAGCCTTATCATCTCTACCGTCTGATGAAGGCTATCTATGAAGTGAAGCAGGCGCCTCATGCCTGGCATGCTCGCCTGGCTTCAACTCTGCGTACTGTTGGGAACATAGTAATTTCAAAAAAAAATCCTACGCACACGCAAGATCATGGTGATGCATAGCAACGAGAGGGGAGAGTGTTGTCCACGTACCCTCGTAGACCGAAGGCGGAAGCGTTAGCACAACGCGGTTGATGTAGTCGTACGTCTTCACGATCCGACCGATCAAGTACCGAACGTACGGCACCTCCGAGTTCAACACACGTTAGCTCGATAACATCCCACAAACTCTGATCCAGCAGAGCTTTGCGGGAGAGTTCCGTCAGCGCGACGGCGTGATGACGGTGTCAATGATGCTACCGACGTAGGGCTTCGCCTAAGCACCGCTATGATATTACCGAGGTGAAATATGGTGGAGGGGGGCACCGCACACGGCTAAGAGATCAATGATCAATTGTTGTGTCTAGAGGTGCCCCCTGCCCCCGTATATAAAGGAGCAAGGGGTGAGGCCGGCCGGCCCTGTAGGGCACGCCAGGAGGAGGAGTCCTCCCCTAGTAGGAGTAGGACTCCCCTTTCCTACTCCTACTAGGAGGAGGAAAGGAAGGAGGAGAAGGAGGAAAGGGGGGCCGGCCCCCTAGTCCAATCCGGTTTGGGCTAGGGGGGGGGCGCCCTGCCTCCTCTCTTCCACCACTTGGCCCATGAGGCCCATTACTTCTTCCTCGTATTCCCGTAACTCCCCGGTACCCCGAAAAATACCCGAATCACTCAAAACCTTTCCGATGTCCGAATATAGTCGTCCAATATATCGATCTTTACGTCTCGACCATTTTGAGACTCCTCGTCATGTCCCCGATCTCATCAGAGACTCCAAACTACCTTTGATACATCAAATCACATAAACTCATAATATAAATCGTCACCGAATGTTAAGCGTGCGGACCCTACGGGTTCGAGAACTATGTAGACATGACCGAGACACATCTCCGTTAAGCGAGCTATTGATCTACAACATAATTTGAAAAATATTACCAGGACTAAGTTCATGATAAATTAAAGTTCAATTAATCATATTACTTAAGAACTCCCACTTAGATAGACATCCCTCTAATCATCTAAGTGATCACGTGATCCAAATCAACTAAACCATAACCGATTATCACGTGAAATGGAGTAGTTTTCAATGGTGAACATCATTATGTTGATCATATCTACTATATGATTCAGGCTTGACCTTTCGGTCTCAGTGTTCCGAGGCCATATCTGCATATGCTAGACTCGTCAAGTTTAACCCGAGTATTCTGCGTGTGCAAAACTGGCTTGCACCCATTGTAGATGGACGTAGAGCTTATCACACCCGATCATCACGTGGTGTCTGGGCACGACGTACTTTGGCAACGGTTCATACTCAGGGAGAACACGTATACCTTGAAATTTAGTGAGAGATCATCCTATAAAGCTACCGTCGAACTAAGCAGAATAAGATGTATAAAAGATAAACATCACATGCAATCAAAATATGTGACATGATATGGCCATCATCATCTTGTGCCTTTGATCTCTATCTCCAAAGCATTGTCATGATCTCCATCGTCATCGGCATGACACCATGATCTCCATCATCTTGATCTATATCAATGTGTCGTCACATGGTCGTCTCGCCAACTATTGCTCTTGCAACTATTGCTATCACATAGCGATAAAGTAAAGCAATTATTTGGCGCTTGCATCTTATGCAATAAAGAGACAACCATAAGGCTTCTGCTAGTTGCCAATAACTTCAAGAAAACATGATCATCTCATACAACAACTTATATCTCATCACGTCTTGACCATATCACATCACAACATGCCCTGCAAAAACAAGTTAGACGTCCTCTACTTTGTTGTTGCAAGTTTTACGTTGCTGCTATGGGCTGAGCAAGAACTGTTCTTACCTACGCATCAAAACCACAATGATAGTTTGTCAAGTTAGTGATGTTTTAACCTTCTCAAGGACCGGGCGTAGCCACACTTGGTTCAACTAAAGTTGGAGAAACTGACACCTGCCAGCCACTTGTGTGCAAAGCACGTCGGTAGAACCTGTCTCGCATAAGCGTACGCGTAATGTCGGTCCGGGCTGCTTCATCCAACAATACCACCGAACCAAAGTATGACATGCTGGTAAGCAGTATGACTTGTATCGCCCACAACTCACTTGTGTTCTACTCGTGCATATAACATCAACGCATAAAACCTAGGCTCGGATGCCACTGTTGGGGAACATAGTAATTTCAAAAAAAAATCCTACGCACACGCAAGATCATGGTGATGCATAGCAACGAGAGGGAAGAGTGTTTTCCACGTACCCTCGTAGACCGAAAGCGGAAGCGTTAGCACAACGCGGTTTATGTAGTCGTATGTCTTCATGGGCCGAGCGATCAAGCACCAAAAGCACGGCACCTCCGAGTTCTTGCACACGTACAGCTCGATGACGTCCCTCGAACTCCGATCCAGCCGAGTGTCGAGGGAGAGTTCCGTCAGCACGACGGCGTGGTGACGATAATGATGTTCTACCGACGCAGGGCTTTGCCTAAGCACCGCTACAATATTATCGAGGTGGATTATGGTGGAGGGGGGGCACCGCACACGGCTAAGAGATCCAAGGATCAATTGTTGTGTCTCCATGGGGTGCCCCCTTCCCCGTATATAAAGGAGTAGAGGAGGGGAGGGCTAGCCCTCTCTTGGGCGCGCCATAGGGAAGTCCTACTCCCACCGGGAGTAGGATTCACCCTCATCCAAGTTGGAGTAGGAGAAGGGGAAGGGAGAAGGAGAAGGAAGGAAGGGGGCGCCCCCCTCCCTAGTCCAATTCGGACTAGTCCATCGGGAGGGGTGCGGCCACCCTTTGGGGCCTTTCTCTCCTTTCCCGTATGGCCCATTAAGGCCCAATACGAATTCCCGTAACTCTCTGGTACTCCAAAAAAATACTCGAATCACTCGGAACCTTTCCGAAGTCCGAATATAGTCGTCCAATATATTGATCTTTATGTCTCGACCATTTCGAGACTCCTCGTCATGTCCTCGATCTCATCCGGGACTCTGAACTCCTTCGGTACATCAAAACACATAAACTCATAATATAACCGTCATCGAACTTTAAGCGTGCGGACCCTACGGGTTCGAGAACAATGTAGACATGGCTGAGACACGTCTCCGGTCAATAACCAATAGCGGAACCTGGATGCCATATTGGCTCCCACATATTCTATGAAGATCTTTATTGGTCAAACCGCATAACAAGATACGTTGTTCCCTTTGTCATCGGTATGTTACTTGCCCGATATTCGATCGTCGGTATCTCAATACCTAGTTCAATCTCGTTACCGACAAGTCTCTTTACTCGTTACGTAATGCATCATCCCGTAACTAACTCATTACCTACATTGCTTGCAAGGCTTATAGTGATGTGCATTACCGAGAGGGCCCAGAGATACCTCTCCGACAATCGGAGTGACAAATCCTAATCTCGAAATACGTCAACTCAACAAGTACCTTCGGAGACACCTGTAGAGCACCTTTATAATCACCCAGTTACGTTGTGATGTTTGGTAGCACACAAAGTGTTCCTCCGGTAAACGGGAGTTACATAATCTCATAGTCATAGGAACATGTATAAGTCATGAAGAAAGCAATAGCAACATACTAAACGATCAAGTGCTAAGCTAACGGAATGGGTCAAGTCAATCACATCATTCTTCTAATGATGTGATCCCGTTAATCAAATGACAACTCATGTCTATGGCTAGGAAACACAACCATCTTTGATCAATGAGCTAGTCAAGTAGAGGCATAGTAGTGGCACTCTGTTTGTCTATGTATCCACACATGTATCAAGTTTCCGGTTAATACAATTCTAGCATTAATAATAAACATTTATCATGAAATAAGGAAATAAATAATAACTTTATTATTGCCTCTAGGGC
Source organism: Aegilops longissima (assembly GCA_021605205.1). Classification (NCBI taxonomy): domain Eukaryota; kingdom Viridiplantae; phylum Streptophyta; class Magnoliopsida; order Poales; family Poaceae; genus Aegilops; species Aegilops longissima. The sequence goes on along the minus strand of CM038678.1, from coordinate 32,416,282 downwards.
ATATTTCCTTCAAATACCTAGTTCAATCTCGTTACTAGCAAGTCTCTTTACTCGTTATGTAATGCATCATCCCGCAACTAACTCATTAGTCACATTGCTTGCAAGGCTTATAGTGATGTGCATTACCGAGAGGGCCCAGAGATACCTCTCTGACAATTGGAGTGACAAATCCTAATCTCGAAATACGCCAACTCAACAAGTACCTTCGGAGACACCTGTAGAGCACCTTTATAATCACCCAGTTACATTGTGATGTTTGGTAGCACACAAAGTGTTCCTCCGGTAAACGGGAGTTGCATAATCTCATAGTCATAGGAACATGTATAAGTCATGAAAAAGGCAATAACAACATACTAAACGATCAAGTGCTAAGCTAACGAAATGGGTCAAGTCAATCACATCATTCTCCTAATGATGTGATCCCGTTAATCAAATGACAACTCATGTCTATGGTTAGGAAACTTAACCATCTTTGGTTAACGAGCTAGTCAAGTAGAGGCATACTAGTGACACTATGTTTGTCTATGTATTCACACATGTATTATGTTTTTGGTTAATACAATTCTAGCATGAATAATAAACATTTATCATGAAATAAGGAAATAAATAATAACTTTATCATTTCCTCTAGGGCATATTTCCTTCAGTCTCCCACTTGCACTAGAGTCAATAATCTAGTTCACATCATCATGTGATTTAACACCAATATTCACATCTGTATGTGATTATCATCCATAGTTCACATTGTCATGTGACCAACACCCAAAGGGTTTACTAGAGTCAATAATCTAGTTCACATCCTATGTGATTAACACCCAGAGAGTACTAAGGTATGATCATGTATTGCTCGTGAGAGAAGTTTAGTCAACGGGTCTGTCACATTCAGAGCCGTATGTATTTTGCAAATATTCTATGTCTACAATGCTCTGCACGGAGCTACTCTAGCTAATTGCTCCCACTTTCAATATGTATCCAGATTGAGACTTAGAGTCATCTGGATCAGTGTCAAAACTTGCATCGACGTAATCCTTTACGACGAAACTTTTGTCACCTCCATAATCGAGAAACATATCCTTATTCCACTAAGGATAATTTTGACCGTCGTCTAGTGATCTACTCCTAGATCACTATTGTACTCCCTTGCCAAACTCAGGGCAGGGTATACAATAGGTCTAGTACATAACATGGCATACTTTATAGAAAAACCTATGGCTGAGGCATAGGGAATGTCTTTTCATTCTTGTTCTATTTTCTTCCGTGACCGGGTTTTGAGTCTTTACTCAACATCACACTTTGCAACACAAGCAAGAACTCCTTCTTTGACTGTTCCATTTTGAACTACTTTAAAATCTTGTCAAGGTATGTACTCATTGAAAATATTATCAAGCGTCTTGATCTATCTCATTAGATCTTGATGCTCAATATGTAAGTAGCTTTACTGAGGTCTTTCTTGAAGAACTCCTTTCAAACACTCCTTTATGCTTTCCAGAAAAATTCTACATCATTTTTGATCAACAATATGTCACTCACATATACTTATCAGAAAGGTTGTAGTGCTCTCACTCACTTCCTTGTAAATACAGACTTCACCGCAAGTCTGTATAAAACTATATGCTTTGATTAACTCATCAAAGCGTATATTCCAACTCTGAGATGCTTGCACCAGTCCATAGATGGATCACTGAAGCTTGATCACTTTGTTAGCACCTTTAGGATCGACAAAACCTTCTAGTTGTATCATATACAACTCTTCTGTAAGAAAAACCTTAAGGAATGCAGTTTTGAAATCCATTTGCCAGATTTCATAAAATTGGGGCAACTGCTAACATGATTCAGACAGACTTAAGCATTGCTACGAGTGAGAAAGTCCCATCATAGTCAACCCCTTGAACTTTGTCAAAAACCTTTTTCGACAAGTCGAGCTTTGTAGATAGTAACACTACTATCAGCGTTCGTCTTCCTCTTGAAGATCCATTTATTTTCTATGGCTTGCCGATCATCAGGCAAGTCAATCAAAGTCCACACTTTGTTCTCATACATGGATCCCATCTCAGATTTCATGGCCTCAAGCCATTTCTCGGAATCTGGGCTCATCATCGCTTCCTCATAGTTCGTAGGTTCGTCATGGTCAAGTAACATGACCTCCAGAACAGGATTACCGTACCACTCTGGTGCGGACCTTACTCTAGCTGACCTACGAGGTTCGGTAGTAACTTGATCTGAAGTTTCATGATCATCATCAATAACTTCCTCACTAATCGGTGTAGGCATCACTAGAACTGATTTCTATGATGAACTACTTTCCAATTCGGGAGAAGGTACAATTACCTTATCAAGTTCTACTTTCCTCCCACTCACTTCTTTCGAGAGAAACTCCTTCTCTAGAAAGGATCCATTCTTAGCAACGAATATCTTGCCTTCGGATCTGTGATAGAAGGTGTACCCAACAGTTACTTTTGGGTATCCTATGAAGACGCACTTCTCCGATTTGGGTTTGAGCTTATCAGGATGAAACTTTTTCACATAAGCATTGCAACCCCAAACTTTAAGAAACGACAACTTATGTTTCTAGCCAAACCATAGTTCATACAGTGTCGTCTCAACGGATTATACTGTGCCCTTTTAACATGAATGCAGTTGTCTCTAATGCATAAACCCAAAACAATAGTGGTAAATTGGTAAGAGACATCATAGATCGCACCATATCTAATAAAGTACGGTTATGATGTTCAGACACACCATTACGCTGTGGTGTTCCGGTGGCATGAGTTTGTGAAACTATTACACATTGTTTTAATTGAAAGTCAAACTCGTAACTCAAATATTCGTCTCCGCGATCAGATCGTAGAAACTTTATTTTCTTGTTATGATGATTTTCCACTTCACTCTGAAATTATTTGAACTTTTCAAATGTTTCAGACTTATGTTTCATTAAGTAGATATACCCATATCTGTTCAAATCATCTGTGAATGTGAGAAAATAACGATACCCGCCGCTGGCCTCAATATTCATCGGACCACATACATCAGTATGTATGATTTCCAACAAATCTGTTGCTCGCTCCATTGTTCCGGAGAACGGCGTTTTAGTCATCTTGCCCGTAAGGCATGGTTCGCAAGCATCAAGTGATTCATAATCATGTGATTTCAAAATCCCATCAGCATGGAGTTTCTTCATGCACTTTACACCAATATGACCTAAAAGGCAGTGCCACAAATAAGTTGCACTATCATTATTAACTTTGCATCTTTTGCCTTCAATATTATGAATATGTGTATCATTACGATCGAGATCCAACAAACCATTTTCATTGGTTGTATGACCATAGAAGGTTTTATTCATGTAAACAGAACAACAATTATTCTCTAACTTAAATGAATAACCGTATTGCAATAAACATGATCAAATCAAATTCATGCTCAACGCAAACACCAAATAATACTTACTTAGGTTCAACACTAATCCCGAAAGTATAGGGAGTGTGCGATGATGATCATATCAATCTTGGAACCACTTCCAACAGACATCGTCACTTCACCCTTAACTAGTCTATGTTCATTCTGCAACTCCCGTTTCCAGTTTCTACTCTTAGCAACTGAAATAGTATCAAATACCGAGGGGTTACTATGAACACTAGTAACATACACATTAATAATCTGTATATCAAATATACCTTTGTTTACTTTGCCATCCTTCTTACCCGCCAAATTTTTGAGGCGGTTCCGCTTCCAGTGACCATTCCTTTGTAGTAGAAGCACTCAGTTCCAGGCTTGGGTCTAGCTTTGGGCTTCTTCATTGGAGCAGCAACTTGCTTGCTATTCTTCTTGAAGTTCCCTTTTTTTTCTTTGCCCTTTTACTTGAAACTAGTGGTCTTTTCAACCATCAACACTTGATGCTTTTTTTGATTTCTACCTTCGCCGATTTCAGCATCGCGAAGAGCTCGGGAATTTTCTCGTTATCCCTCGCATATTGTAGTTCATCACGAAGTTCTAGTAACTTGGTGACAGTGACTAGAGAATTCTGTCAATCACTATCTTATCTGGAAGATTACCTCCAACTTGATTCAAGCGATTGTAGTACCCAGACAATCTGAGCACATGCTCACTAGCTGAGCTATTCTCCTCCACCTTGTAGGCAAAGTACTGTCAGAGGTCTTATACCTCTCGACACGGACATGAGTATGAAATACCAATTTCAACTCTTGGAACACCTTATATGCTCCATGGCATTCAAAACATTTTTTAAGTCCCGGTTCGAAGCCGTAAAGCACGGTGCACTAAACTATCAAGTAGTCATCATACCGAGCTTTGTCAAACGTTCATAACGTTTGGATTTGCTCCTGCAATAGGTCTGTCACCTAGCGGTGCATCAAGGACATAATTCTTCTGTGCAACAATGAGGATAATCCTCAGATCACGAATCCAATCTGCATCATTGCTACTAACATCTTTCAACATAATTTTTCTCTAGGAACATATCAAAATAAACATAGGGAAGCAACAATGCGAGCTATTGATCTACAACATAATTTGCAAAATACTATCAGGACTAAGTTCATGATAAATTAAAGTTCTATTAATCATATTACTTAAGAACTCCCACTTAGATAGACATCTCTCTAATCATCTAAGTGATCACGTGATCCAAATCAACTAAACCATAACCGATCATCACGTGAAATGGAGTAGTTTTCAATGGTGAACATCACTATGTTGATCATATCTACTATATGATTCACGCTCGACCTTTCGGTCTCAGTGTTCCGAGGCCATATCTGCATATGCTAGGCTTGTCAAGTTTAACCCGAGTATTCTGCGTGTGCAAAACTGGCTTGCACTTGTTGTAGATGCACGTAGAGCTTATTACACCCGATCATCACATGGTGTCTCGGCACGACGAACTTTGGCAACGGTGCATACTCAGGGAGAACACTTTTACCTTGAAATTTAGTGATAAATCATCTTATAATGCTACCGTCAATCAAAGCAAAATAAGATGCATAAAGGATAAACATCACATACAATCAATATAAGTGATATGATATGGCCATCATCATCTTGTGCTTGTGATGTCCATCTCCGAAGCACCGTCATGATTAGGGGTGGGCATAAAAACCGAGAACCGGAGACCGGAGCCGAAAAAACCGAGACCGAAGCCGAAAAAACCGAGAACCGAAGTATCGGTTGTTCGCTCGGTCAGCAAACCTGAGAAACCGAAATTCTTCGGTGAATTCGGTCGTTCCAGTGTGTTGACCGAATCACCCGAATTAACCAAAAATACTGGGTTGTATTAAAGCCCAGCGTACAAAGGCCAACAGCCCATCCACGTTCATAAGAATCCAACCACTACACGACATTTTTTTCCAGCCTTATCTCAGCCACAAACACACACAGCTCCGCCTCCTGCATCTTTTCTTGCATTCCTTCCAGGTTTCACGACGCACGAAGCGCCGCCGCCTCCGCTTTGATCCCCACCTCGCACAAAACTAACGGCGATCGCTGCGGCGCTATGCCCATGGCTCTAGCGATGGCGCGCCGGCGGCGGCGATGCCCATGGCTATCGTGACGGTGGTGGCGGCGGCGACATGGCCCCGTAAGGGGCCGGACGACGTCCATTGCTCCGATGCGAATCTTGGGCTCACCGCCGGCTGCCCCGTTTTCTTTGTATCAGTCCCCACAACCATGTCTGCTATGCATGTTCGGATTGATTTCTGTCCGGCTGTTCTTGTTTTCTCCATGATTTGACTCGTGATTTCTTCCTTCCCTACCAACATTGGGTCTCTTCGTTACAACCGAGCACCGAACCAATTTTGAGTGGATCAAGTGTCGGTCATTGATTTTTCCAGAGACCGATCGGTCAGCAAAACCAGAAAACCGAATTTGAATATAAACCGAGGCACCGAACCGAACTGCTCGGTCTAACCGAATGCCCAGGCCTAGTCATGATCACCATCGTCACCGGCGCGACACCTAGATCTCCAACGTAGCATCGTTGTTGTCTCGCCAACTATTGCTTCTACGACTATCGCTACCGCTTAGTGATAAAGTAAAACAATTACATGGCGATTGCATTGCATACAATAAAGCGACAACCATATGGCTCCAACCAGTTGCCGATAACTCTGTTACAAAACATGATCATCTCATACAATAAAATTTAGCATCATGTCTTGACCATATCACATCACAACATGCCCTGCAAAAAACAAGTTAGATGTCCTCTACTTTGTTGTTGCAAGTTTTACGTGGCTGCTACGGGCTGAGCAAGAACCGTTCTTACCTACGCATCAAAACCACAACGATAGTTCATCAAGTTAGGGCGTAGCCACACTCGGTTCAACTAAAGTTGGAGAAACTGACACCTGCCAGCCACCTATGTGCAAAGCACGTCGGTAGAACCAGTCTCGGGTAAGCGTACGCATAATCTCAGTTTGGGCCGCTTCATCCAACAATACTGCCGAACCAAAGTATGACATGCTGGTAAGCAATATGACTTGTATCGCCCACAACTCACTTTTGTTCTACTCGTGCATATAACATCTACGCATAAAACCTGGCTCAGATGCCACTGTTGGGGAACATAGTTATTTCAAAAAAATTCCTACGCACACGCAAGATCATGGTGATGCATAGCAACGAGAGGGAGAGTGTTGTCCACGTACCCTCGTAGACCAAAAGCGGAAGCGTTAGCACAACGCGTTTGATGTAGTCGTACGTCTTCACGATCCGACCGATCAAGTACCGAACGTACGGCACCTCCGAGTTCAACACACGTTCAACTCGATGACGTCGCATGAACTCCGATCCAGCAGAGCTTTGCGGGAGAGTTCCGTCAGCACGACGGCGTGATGACGGTGTCGATGATGCTACCAACGCAGGGCTTCGCCTAAGCACCGCTACGATATTACCGAGGTGGAATATGATGGAGGGGGGCACCGCACACAGCTAAGAGATTAATGATCAATTGTTGTGTCTAGAGGTGCCCCCTGCCCCCGTATATAAAGGAGCAAGGGGGGAGGTCGGCCGGCCCCTGTAGGGCGCGCCAGGAGGAGGAGTCCTCCTCCTAGTAGGAGTAGGACTCCCTTTTCCTACTCCTACTAGGAGGAGGAAAGGAAGGAGAGGGAGAAGGAAGGAGAGGGAGGAAACGGAGGAAAGGGGGGCCGGCGCCCTAGTCCAATTTGGTTCGGGCTAGGGGGGCCGCATGCCCTGCCTCCTCTCTTCCACCACTTGGCCCATGAGGCCCATTACTTCTTCCTCGTATTCCCGTAACTCCCCGGTACCCCAAAAAATACCCAAATCACTCGAAACCTTTCTGATGTCCGAATATAGTCGTCCAATATATCGATCTTTACGTCTCGACCATTTTGAGACTCCTCGTCATGTCCCTGATCTCATCCGGGACTCCGAACTACCTTTGGTACATCAAATCACATAAACTCATAATATAAATCGTCACCGAACGTTAACCGTGCGGACCCTATGGGTTCGAGAACTATGTAGACATGACCGAGACACATCTCCGGTCAATAACCAATAGCGGAACCTGGATGCTCATATTGGCTCCCACATATTCTACGAAGATCTTTATCGGTCAAACCGCATAACAACACACGTTGTTCCCTTTGTCATCGGTATGTTACTTGCCCGATATTCGATCGTCGGTATCTCAATACCTAGTTCAATCTCGTTACCAGCAAGTCTCTTTACTCGTTATGTAATGCATCATCCCGCAACTAACTCATTAGTCACATTGCTTGCAAGGCTTATAGTGATGTGCATTACCGAGAGGGCCCAGAGATACCTCTCCGACAATTGGAGTGACAAATCCTAATCTCGAAATACACCAACTCAACAAGTACCTTCGAAGACACCTGTAGAGCACCTTTATAATCACCCAGTTACATTGTGACGTTTGGTAGCACACAAAGTGTTCCTCCGGTAAACGGGAGTTGCATAATCTCATAGTCATTGGAACATGTATAAGTCATGAAAAAAGCAGTAGCAACATACTAAACGATCAAGTGCTAAGCTAACGGAATGGGTCAAGTGAATCACATCATTCTCCTAATGATGTGATCCTGTCAATCAAATGACAACTCATGTCTATGGTTAGGAAACTTAACCATCTTTAATTAATGAGCTAGTCAAGTAGACGCATACTAGTGACACTATGTTTGTCTATGTATCCACACATGTATTATGTTTCCGGTTAATACAATTCTAGTATGAATAATAAACATTTATCATGAAATAAGAAAATAAATAATAGCGTTATCATTGCCTCTAGGGCATATTTCCTTCACGTACTCATGGCTTCATTCCTTCGATGGCTGACACTTCACTGTTCTTGTTTCAGCGACCGAGTGTGACCATGTACTTGCTTGTGTACGTGGATGACATTATCCTGGTCAACTCCTCTCCGACGGCTGCTGATGCTCTTGTGACTGCGCTTGGCAGAGATTTTGCAGTTAAGGATTTGGGACAACTTCACTTCTTCCTGGGTATTGAAGTCGCTCATCAGTCTCGTGGCAGCTTAGCTCTCACCCAGAAGAAGTACTCTCTTGATCTCTTGCGTCGTGCTGGTATGCTCAAGTGCAAGACATCTCCTACGCCATGTCCTCCACCGACAAACTTTCAGCTACTGATGGTGCTCTTCTATCTCCTAAGGATGCGACTGAGTATAGGAGTTTTGTTGGTGGACTACAGTATCTGACGATCACGCGTCCTGATCTCTCTTTTGCAGTTAACAGGGTGTGCCAGTATCTTCGTGCGCCTACTGATGTGCACTGGTCTACTGTTAAGCGCATACTGCATTATGTGCGCCTCACTGTCTCCTATGGTCTCCACTTGTGCCCCAGTTCCTCCGGAGTTCTTTCTGCATTCTCAGATGCTGATTGGGGTGGGTGTCCAGATGACAGGCGATCTACGGGGGGATATGTTGTGTTCTTGGGTCCGAATTTGATCGCCTTGAGTGCAAACAAGCAAGCCACTTTTTCCCGTAGCAGCACAGAAGCCGAGTACAAGGCAGTTGCCAATGCGACTGATGAACTTATATGGATTGAGTCTCTACTTCGAGAGCTGGGAGTGTCTCAGCCACATCCTCCGGTCCTTTGGTGCGATAATTGTTGGAAATATGCCCTAGAGGCAATAATAAAATGGTTATTATTGTATTTCCTTGTTCATGATAATTGTCTAGTGTTCATGTTGTAATTGTATTAACTAGAAACCGTAATACATGTGTGAATACATAGACCACAACATGTCCCTAGTGAGCCTCTTGTTGACTAGCTCGTTGATCAATAGATGGTTATCGTTTCCTGACCATGGACATTGGATGTCATTGATAACGAGATCACATCATTAGGAGAATGATGTGATGGACAAGACCCAATCCTAAGCCTAGCACAAGATCGTAGTTCAGATGCTAAAGCTTTTCTAAATGTCAAGTATCTTTTCCTTAGACCATGAGATTGTGCAACTCCGGATACCGTGGGAATGCTTTGGGTGTACCAAACGTCACAACGTAACTGGGTGGCTATAAAGGTACACTACGGGTATCTCCGAAAGTGTCTGCTGGGTTGGCATGAATCGAGACTGGGATTTGTCACTCCGTGTGACGGAGAGGTATCTCTGGGCCCACTTGGTAGGACATCATCATAATGTGCACAATGTGATCAAGGAGTTGATCGCGGGATGATGTGTTACGGAACGAGTAAAGAGACTTGCCGGTAACGAGATTGAACAAGGTATCGGGATACTGACGATCGAATCTCAGGCAAGTACTATATCGCTAGACAAAAGGGAATTGTATACGGGATCGATTGAATCCTTGACATCGTGGTTCATCCGATGAGATCATCGTGGAACATGTGGGAGCTAACATGGGTATCCAGATCCCGTTGTTTGTTATTGGCCGGAGAGTTGTCTCGGTCATGTCTGCATGGTTCCCGAACTCGTAGGGTCTACACACTTAAGGTTCGATGACGCTAGGGTTATAGGGAATAGATATATGTGGTTACCGAATGTTGTTCGAAGTCTCGGATGAGATCCCGGATGTCACAAGGAGTTCCGGAATGGTCCGGAGGTAAAGATTTATATATGGTAAGTCCTATTTTGGTCACCGGAAAAGTTTCGGGTGCTATCGGTAACGTACCAGGACCACCTGGAGGGTCCCGGGGGTCCACCAGGTGGGGCCACCGGCCCCAGAGAGCTGCATGGGCCAAGTGTGGGAGGAGACCAGCCCCAAGTGGGCTGGTGCGCCCCCCACCAGGGCCAAGGCGCCTAGGGTTGAAAACCCTAGGGGAGGGGGCGCCTCCACCTTGCTTGGGGGGAAAGTTTCCCCCTCCTGACCGCCGCCCCTCCCCTCTAGATGGGATCTGGAGGGGGCCGGGCCCCTCTCCCCTTCCCCTATATATAGTGGGGGTTTGGGGGATGCCCAACACATGAGTTTACCTCTTCCTGGCGCAGCCCTACCCCTCTCCCTCCTCGTCTCTCGCGGTGCTTGGCGAAGCCCTGCTCGAGTGCCACGCTCCTCCATCACCACCACGCCTTCTGCTGCTGCTGGACGGAGTCTTCCCAACCTCTCCTCTCTCCTTGCTGGATCAAGGCATGGGAGACGTCACCGGGCTGCACGTGTGTTGAACGCGGAGGTGCCGTCCGTTCGGCACTAGGATCTTCGGTGATTTGGATCACGACGAGTATGACTCCCTCAACCCCGTTCTCTTGAACGCTTCCGCTCGCGATCTACAAGGGTATGTAGATGCACTCCTCTCTCTCGTTGCTAGTCTCTCCATAGATAGATCTTGGTGATGCGTAGAAAATTTTGAATTTCTGCTACGTTCCCCAACAATGGCATCATGAGCTAGGTCTATTGCGTAGATTCTTTGCACGAGTAGAACACAAAGTAGTTGTGGGTGATGATTTGTTCAATTTGCTTACTGTTACTAGTCTTATCTTGATTCGGCGGCATTGTGGGATGAAGCGGCCCGGACCGACCTTACACGTACTCTTATGTGAGACAGGTTCCACCGGCTGACATGCACTTGTTGGATAAGGTGGCTAGCGGGTGCCAGTCTCTCCCACTTTAGTCGGATCGGATTCGATGAAAATGGTCCTTATGAAGGGTAAATAGCAATTGGCATATCACGTTGTGGCTTTTGCGTAGGTAAGAAACGTTCTTGCTAGAAACCCATAGCAGCCATGTAAAACATGCAAACAACAATTAGAGGACGTCTAACTTGTTTTTGCAGGGTATGCTATGTGATGTGATATGGCTAAAGGAATATGATGAATGATATGTGATGTATGAGATTGATCATGTTCTTGTAATAGGAATCACGACTTGCATGTCGATGAGTATGACAACCGGCAGGAGCCATAGGAGTTGTCTTTATTTATTGTATGACCTACATGTCACTGAATAACGCCATGTAATTACTTTACTTCATTGCTAAACCGTTAGCCATAGTAGTAGAAGTAATAGTTGGCGAGACAACTTCATGGAGACACGATGATGGAGATCATGGTGTCATGCCGGTGACGATGATGATCATGGAGCCTCAAGATGGAGATCAAAGGAGCAAAATGATATTGGCCATATCATGTCACTTTTTGATTGCATGTGATGTTTATCATGTTTATGCATCTTATTTGCTTAGAACGACGGTAGTAAATAAGATGATCCTCATAATAATTTCAAGAAAGTGTTCCCCTAATCGTGCACCGCTATGCGAAGATCGTTGCTTCAAGCACCACGTGATGATCGGGTGTGATAGATTCTAACGTTCACATACAACGGGTGTAAGCCAGATTTACACACACGAAACACTTAGGTTGACTTGACGAGCCTAGCATGTACAGACATGGCCTCGGAACACAAGAGACCGAAAGGTCGAGCATGAGTCGTATAGTAGATACGATCAACATCAAGATGTTCACCGATGATGACTAGTCTATCTCACGTGATGATCGGACACGGCCTAGTTGACTCGGATCATGTATCACTTAGATGACTAGAGTGATTTCTTTCTGAGTGGGAGTTCATTAGATGAACTTAATTATCCTGAACATAGTCAAAAGTTCTTTGCAAATTATGTCGTAGCTCGCGTTTTAGTTCTACTGTTTTAGATATGTTCCTAGAGAAAATTTAGTTGAAAGTTGATAGTAGCAATTATGCGGACTCGGTCCGTAAACTGAGGATTGTCCTCATTGCTGCGTAGAAGGCTTATGTCCTTAATGCACCGCTCGGTGTGCTGAGCCTCGAACATCGTTTGTGGATGTTGCGAACATCTGACATACACGTTTTGATGACTACGTGATAGTTCAGTGAGTAATATTAAATGGTTTAGAATTGAGGCACCGAAGACATTTTCAAAATGTCGCGGAACATATGAGATGTTTCGAGGGCTGAAATTGGGATTTTAGGCTCGTGCCCACGTCAAGAGGTATAAGACCTCCGACGAGTTTCTTAGCCTGCAAACTAAGGGAGAAAAGCTCAATCGTTGAGCTTGTGCTCAGATTGTCTGACTACAACAATCACTTGAATCGAGTGGGAGTTAATCTTCCAGATGAGATAGTGTTGTTTCTCCAAAGTCATTGCCACCAAGCTGCTAGAGCTTCGTGATGAACTATAAGATATCAGGGATAGATATGATGATCCTTGAAATATTCGCGATGTTTGACGTCGCGAAAGTAGAAATCAAGAAGGAGCATCAATTGTTGATAGTTAGTGAAACCACTAGTTTCAAGAAGGGCAAGGGCAAGAAGGAATACTTCATGAAACGGCAAATCGATTCTTTGCCCAAATGAAGAAACCTGTGGTTGAACCCAAACCCTAGACTAAGTGCTTCGTAATGAGGAACAGTCACTAAAGCGTAACTACCCTAGATACTTGGTAGATGAGAAGGCTAGCAAGGTTGATGAAGTATATTGGATATACATTGTATTAAATGTGTACTTTACTAGTACTCCTAGTAGCACCAGGGTATTAAGATACCGGTTCGGTTGCTAAGTGTTAGTAACTCGAAATAAAAGAGCTATGGAATAAACGGAGACTAGCTAAAGGTGAGATAACGATGTGTGTTGGAAGTGTTTCCAAAGGTTGATGTGATCAAGCATCGCCTGCTCCCTCTACCATCGAGATTGGTGTTCAACCTAAATAATTGTTATTTGGTGTTTGCGTTGAGCATAGACATGATTGGATTATGTCTATCGCAATACGGTTATTCATTTAAGAAGAATAATGGTTACTCTGTTTATTTGAATAATACCTTCAATGGTCTTGCACCTAAAATGAATGGTTTATTGAATCTCGATCATAGTGATACACATGTTCATGCCAAAAGATATAAGATAGTAATGATAGTACCACCTGCTTGTGGCACTGCCATGTAAGTCATATTGGTATAAAACGCATGAAGAAGCTCCATGTCGATGGATCTTTGAAAAGTTTGAGACATGCAAACCATGTCTATTGGTATGTACGCATGGAGAAACTCCATGCAGATGGATCGTTTGGACTCAGTTGATTTTGAATCACTTGAGACATGCAAATCATACCACATGGGCAAGATGACTGAAAAGCCTTGTTTTCAGTAAGATGGAACAAGAAATAAACTTGTTGGAAGTAATACATTTTGATGTATGCAGTCCAATGAGTGTTGAGGCACGCAGTGGATATCATTATGTTCTTACCTCACAGATGATTTGAGTAGATGCTGAGTATATTTACTTGATGAAACACAAGTCTGAATTATTGAAAGGTTCAAGTAATTTCTGAGTGAAGTTGAAGATCTTCGTGACAAGAGGATAAAATGTCTATAGAGATGAATATCTGAGTTGCGAGTTTGGTACACAATTAAGACATTGTGGAAATTGTTGCACAACTAACACCGCGTGGAACACCATAGTGTGATGGTGTGTCCGAACATCATAACTGCACCCTATTGGATATGGTGCATGCCATGATGTCTGTTATCGAATTACCACTATCATTTATGGGTCAAGCATTAGAGACAACCACATTCACTTTAAATAGGGCACCACGTAATTCCGTTGAGATGACAACATATGAACTATGGTTTAGAGAAACCTAAGCTGTCGTTTCTTAAAAGTTTGGGGCTGCGACGCTTATGTGAAAAGGTTTCAGCCAGATAAGCTCGAACCCAAAGAGGATAAATACATCTTCATAGGACACCCAAAAATAGTTGGGTATACCTCCTATTTCAGATCCGGAAGCAAAAGTGATTGTTTCTAGAAATGGGTCCTTTCTCGAGGAAAAGTTTCTCTCGAAAGAATTGAGTGGGAGGATGGTGGGGACTTGACGAGGTTATTGAACCGTCACTTCAACTAGTGTGTAGCAGGGCACAGGAAGTTGTTCCTGTGGCGCCTACACCAATTGAAGTGGAAGCTGATGATATTGATCATGAAACTTCGGATCAAGTCACTACCAAAACTCGTAGGTTGACAAGGATACATACTACTTCAGAGTGGTACGTAATCCTGTCTTGGAGGTCATGTTGCTAGACAACAATGAACCTATGAGCTATGAAGAAGTTATGGTGGGCCCGGATTCCGACGAATGGCTCGAGGCCATAAAATCCGAGAGAGGATCCATGTATGAAAACAAAGTATAGACTTTGGAAGAACTACTTGATGGTCGTAAGGCTGTTGGGTACAGATGGATTTTTAAAAGAAAGACGAACAATGATGGTAAGTATCACCATTAAGAAAGCTCGACTTGTCGTTAAGATGTTTTCCGACAAGTTCAAGGAGTTGACTGCGATGAAACTTTCTCATTCGTAGCGATGCTAAGAGTCTGTTGGAATTATATTAGCAATTACTGCATGATTTATGAAATCTTGCAGATAGGATGTCAAAAACATTGTTTCCTCGACGATATTCTTGAGGAAAGGTTGTATGTGATACAACCAGAAGGTTTTGTCAATCCTGAAAGATGCTAACAAGTGTGCAAAGTTCCAGCAATCCTTCTAGGGACTAGAGTAATCATCTCGGAGTTGGAATATACGCTTTGATGAGATGATCAAAGATTTTGGGTTTATACAAAGTTTATGAGAAACTTGTATTTCCAAAGAAGTGAGTGGGAGCACTATAGCATTTCTGATGAGTATATGTTGTTGACATATTGTTGATCAGAAATGATGTAGAATTTCTGGAAAGCATATAGGGTTATTTGAAAAGTGTCTTTCAATGGAAAACCTAGATTAAGCTACTTGAACATTGAGCATTAAGATCTATAAGGATAGATCAAAACGCTTAATAGTACTTTCAAATGAATACATACCGTGACAAGATTTTGAAGGAGTTCAAAATATATCAGCAAAGAAGGAGTTCTTGGCTGTGTTATATGGTGTGAGTATTGAGTAAGACTCAAGACATGACCACGACAGAAGAGAGAGAAAGGACGAAGGTCGTCCCCTATGCTTCAAACGTAGGCTCTATAGTATGCTATGTTGTGTACCGCACCTGAAGTATGCCATGCCATGAGTCAGTTAAGGGGTACAAGAGTGATCCAGGAATGGATCATAGGACAGCGGTCAAACTTATCCTTAGTAACTAGTGGACTAAGGAATTTTCTCGATTATGGAGGTGGTAAAAGAGTTACGCTGATGCAAACTTTGACACTAATCCGGATTATTCTGAGTAGTAAACCGGATTCGTATAGTAGAACAGTTATTTGGAATAGCTCCAAATAGAGCGTGTTAGCTGCATCTAGGAGATGACATAGAGATTTGCAAAGCACACACAGATCTGAAAGGTTCAGATCCGTTGACTAATAACCTCTCTCACAAGCGAGATATGATCAAACCCCATGGGTGTTGATTCATTACAATCACATAGTGATGTGAACTAGATTATTGACTCTAGTGCAAGTGGGAGACTGTTGGAAATATGCCCTAGAGGCAATAATAAAATGGTTATTATTGTATTTCCTTGTTCATGATAATTGTCTATTGTTCATGTTGTAATTGTATTAACTGGAAACCGTAATACATGTGTGAATACATAGACCACAACATGTCCCTAGTGAGCCTCTAGTTGACTAGCTCGTTGATCAATAGATGGTTAAGGTTTCCTGACCATGGATATTGGATGTCATTGATAACGGGATCACATCATTAGGAGAATGATGTGATGGACAAGACCCAATCCTAAGCCTAGCACAAGATCGTGTAGTTCGTATGCTAAAGCTTTTCTAAACGTCAAGTATCTTTTCCTTAGACCATGAGATTGTGCAACTCCCAGATACCGTAGGAATGCTTTGGGTGTACCAAATGTCACAACGTAACTGGGTGGCTATAAAGGTACACTACGGGTATCTCCGAAAGTGTCTGTTGGGTTGGCACGAATCGAGACTGGGATTTGTCACTCCGTGTGATGGAGAGGTATCTTTAGGCCCACTTGGTAGGACATCATCATAATGTGCACAATGTGATCAAGAAGTTGATCGCGGAATGATGTGTTACGAAACGAGTAAAGAGACTTGCTGGTAACAAGATTGAACAAGGTATCGGGATACCGACGATCGAATCTCGGGCAAGTACTATACCGCTAGACAAAGGGAATTGTATACGGGATTGATTGAATCCTTGACATCATGGTTCATCCGATGAGATCATCGTGTAACATGTGCGAGCCAACATGGGTATCCAGATCCCGCTGTTGGTTATTGGCCGGAGAGTTGTCTCGGTCATGTTCAGATGGTTCCCGAACCCGTATGGTCTACACACTTAAGGTTCGATGGCGCTAGGGTTATAGGGAATAGATATACGTGGTTACCGAATGTTGTTCGAGTCCGGATGAGATCCCTGACGCCACGAGGAGTTCGGCATGGTCCGGAGGTAAAGATTTATATATGGGAAGTCCTGTTTTGGTCACCGGAAAAGTTTGGTGCTATCGATAACGTCTGGGACCACCGGAGGGTCCTGGGTCCACTGTGGGGCCACCGCCCCAGAGGGCTGCATGGGCCAAGTGTGGGGGGACCAGCCCGGGTGGGCTGGTGCGCCCCACCAGGCCCAAGGCGCCTAGAGTTGAAAACCCTAGGGAGGGGGCGCCTCCACCTTGCTTGGGGGGCAAGTTTCCCCCTCCTGGCCGCCGCCCCTCCCCTCTAGATGGGATCTGGAGGGGGCCGGGCCCCTCTCCCCTTCCCCTATATATAGTGGGGGTTTTGGGGATGTCCAACACATGAGTTTACCTCTTCCTGGCGCAGCCCTACCCCTCTCCCTCCTCGTCTCTCGGGGTGCTTGGCGGCCTGTTTGAGTGCCACGCCTCCATCACCACCACGCCTGCTCTGCTGCTGGACGTAGTCTTCCCAACCTCTCCCTCTCTCCTTGCTGGATCAAGGCATGGGAGACGCCACCGGCTGCACGTGTGTTGAACGCGGAGGTGCCGTCCGCTCGCACTAGGATCTTGGTGATTTGGATCACGACAGTACGACTCCTCAACCCCGTTCTATTGAACGCTTCCGCTCGCGATCTACAAGGGTATGTAGATGCACTCCTCTCTCTCGTTGCTAGTCTCTCCATAGATAGATCTTGGTGATGCGTAGAACATTTTGAATATCTGCTACGTTCCCCAACAACAACATCGGTGCTACGTTTCTGTCATCAAACCCGGTGTTCCATGCACGGACCAAACACATTGAGATTGACTATCATTTTGTGAGGAAATGTGTTGCATAGAAGCTACTAGAAACCAGGTTTCCCTTCAACAGATCAACTTGCAGACATCTTCACCAAGCCTCTACCTTCTCCCATGTTTGAGGTCTGTAGTGTTGGGGAACGTAGTAATTTCAAAAAATCCTACGCACACGCAAGATCATGGTGATGCATAGCAACGAGAGGGGAGAGTGTGTCCACGTACCCTCGTAGACCTAAAGCGGAATCGTTATGACAACGCGGTTGATGTAGTCGTACGTCTTCACGATCCGACCGATCCAAGCACCGAACGTACGGCGCCTCCGAGTTGAGCACACGTTCAGCTCGATGACGATCCCGGACCGATCCAGCAGGTGTCGGGATGAGTTCCACAAGACGACGGCGCAGGACGATGATGATGTTCTACTAACACAGGGCTTCTCCTAAGCACCGCAACGATACGACCGAGGTGGAATATGGTGGAGGGGGGCACCGCACACGGCTAAGGAACGATCACGAAGATCAACTTGTGTGTGTTATGGGGTGCCCCCTGCCCCCGTATATAAAGAAGGGAGGGGGGAGGTGCGGCCGGCCCCTAGGGGTGTGCCTGGAGGAGTCCTACTCCCACCGGGAGTAGGACTCCCCCCTCTTGCCTTGTAGGAGAAGGAAAGGGGGAAGGGGAAAGAGGAAAGAGGGGCCCCCCTTCGTTATCCTATTCGGACTAAGGGGGAGGGGGCGCGCGGCCTGCCCTGGCCAGCCCTACTCTTCTCCCTTAGGGCCCATGTAGGCCCATTAACCCCCGGGGGGGTTCCGGTAACCCCCCGGTACTCCGGAAAAATCCCAATTTCTCCCGGAACAATTCCGATATCCAAATATAGGCTTCCAATATATCAATCTTTATGTCTCGACCATTTCGAGACTCCTCGTCATGTCCATGATCACATCCGGGACTCCGAACAACCTTCGGTACATCTAAACATATAAACTCATAATGAAACTGTCATCGTAACTTTAAGCGTGCGGACCCTACGGGTTCGAGAACTATGTAGACATGACCTAGAACTATTTCCGGTCAATAACCAATAGCGGAACCTGGATGCTCATATTGGCTCCTACATATTCTACAAAGATCTTTATCGGTCAAACCGCATAACAACATACGTTGTTCCCTTTGTCATCAGTATGTTACTTGCCCGAGATTCGATCATCGGTATCCAATACCTAGTTCAATCTCGTTACCGGCAAGTCTCTTTACTCGTTACGTAATGCATCATTCCGTAACCAACTCATTGGCCACATTGCTTGCAAGGCTTATAGTGATGTGCATTACCGAGAGGGCCCAGAGATACCTCTGTGACAATCGGAGTGACAAAACCTAATCTCGAAATATGCCAACTCAACATCTATCTTTGGAGACACCTGTAGAGCTCCTTTATAATCACCCAGTTATGTTGTGACGTTTGGTAGCACACAAAGTGTTCCTCCGGTAAACGAGAGTTGCATAATCTCATAGTTGTAGGAACTTTGTATAAGTCATGAAGAAAGCAATAGCAACATACTAAACGATCAAGTGCTAGGCTAACGGAATGGGTCAAGTCAATCACATCATTCTCCTAATGATGTGATCTCTTTAATCAAATGACAACACATGTCTATGGTTAGGAAACATAACCATCTTTGATTAATGAGCTAGTCAAGTAGAGGCATACTAGTGACATTAAGTTTGTCTATGTATTCACACATGTATCATGTTTAGGTTAATACAATTCTAGCATGAATAATAAACATTTATCATGATATGAGGAAATAAATAATAACTTTATTATTGCCTCTAGGGCATATTTCCTTCAGTCTCCCACTTGCACTAGAGTCAATAATCTAGATTACACAGTAATGATTCTAACACCCATGGAGTCTTGGTGCTGATCATGTTTTGCTTGTGGAAGAGGCTTAGTCAATGGGTCTGCTACATTCAGATCCGTATGTATCTTGCAAATCTCTATGTCTCCCACCTGGACTTGGTCCCGGATGGAATTGAAGCGTCTCTTGATGTGCTTGGTCCTCTTGTGAAATCTGGATTCCTTTGCCAAGGCAATTGCACCAGTATTGTCATAGAAGATCTTCATTGGTCCCGATGCACTAGGTATGACACCTAGATCAGAAATGAACTCCTTCATTTGCTGCTTCCGAAGCATCTATGTACTCCGCTTCGCATGTAGATCCCGCCACGACGCTTTGTTTAGAACTGCACCAACTTACAGCTCCACCGTTTAATAAAAACACGTATCCGGTTTGTGATTTAGAATCGTCCGGATCAGTGTCAAAGCTTGCATCGATGTAACCATTTACGACTAGCTCTTTGTCACCTCCAAAATGAGAAACATATCCTTAGTCCTTTTCAGGTATTTTAGGATGTTCTTGACCGCTGTCCAGTGATCCACTCCTGGATTACTTTGGTACCTCCCTGCTAAACTTATTGCTAAGCATACATCAGGTCTGGTACACAGCATTGCATACATGATAGAGCCTATGGCTGAAGCATAGGGAACATCTTTCATTTTCTCTCTATCTTCTGCTGTGGTCGGGCATTGAGTCTGACTCAACTTCACACCTTGCAATACAGGCAAGAACCCTTTCTTCGCCTGATCCATTTTGAATCTTTTCAAAACTTTATCAAGGTATGTGCTTTGTGAAAGTCCAATTAAATGTCTTGATCTATCTCTATAGATCTTCATGCCCAATATGTAAGCAGCTTCACCGAGGTCTTTCATTGAAAAACTTTTATTTAAGTATCCCTTTATGCTATCCAGAAATTCTATATCATTTCCAATTAACAATATGTCATCTACATATAATATCAGAAATGCTACAGAGCTCCCACTCACTTTCTTATAAATACAGGCTTCTCCAAAAGTCTGTATAAAACCATATGCTTTGATCACACTATCAAAGCGTTTATTCCAACTCCGAGATGCTTGCACCAATCCATAAATGGATCGCTGGAGTTTGCACACTTTGTTAGCACCTTTTGGATCGACAAAACCTTCCGGTTGCATCATATACAACTCTTCTTCCAGAAATCCATTCAAGAATGCAGTTTTTACATCCATTTGCCAAATTTCATAATCATAAAATGCGGCAATTGCTAACATGATTCGGACAGACTTAAGCATCGCTACGGGTGAGAAAGTCTCATCATAGTCAACCCCTTGAACTTGTCAAAAACCTTTTGCAATAAGTCGAGCTTTGTAGACAGTTATATTACCATCAGCGTCAGTCTTCTTCTTGAAGATCCATTTATTCTCAATGGCTTGCCGATCATCGGGCAAGTCAACCAAAGTCCATACTTTGTTCTCATACATGGATCCTATCTCAGATTTCATGGCTTCAAGCCATTTTGTGGAATCTGGGCTCATCATCGCTTCCTCATAGTTCGCAGGTTCGCCATGGTCAAGTAACATGACTTTCAGAACAGGATTACCGTACCACTCTGGTGCGGATCTTACTCTGGTAGACCTACGAGGTTCAGTAGAAACTTGATCTGAAGGTTCATGATCAATATCATTAGCTTCGTCACTAATTGGTGTAGTTGTCACAGGAACCGGTTCTTGTGATGAACTACTTTCCAATAAGGGAGCCGGTATAGTTACCTCATCAAGTTCTACTTTCCTCCCACTCACTTCTTTCGAGAGAAACTCCTTCTCTAGAAAGGATCCGAATTTAGCAACGAAAATCTTGCCCTCAGATCTATGATAGAAGGTGTACCCAATTGTCTCTTTTGGGTATCCTATGAAGACACATTTCTCCGATTTGGGTTCGAGCTTATCTGGTTGAAGTTTCTTCACATAAGCATCGCAGCCCCAAACTTTAAGAAACGACAACTTTGGTTTCTTGCCAAACCACAGTTCATAAGGCGTCGTCTCAATGGATTTTGATGGTGCCCTATTTAACGTGAATGTGGCCGTCTCTAAAGCATAACCCCAAAACGATAGCGGTAAATCAGAAAGAGGCATCATAGATCGTACCATATCCAGTAAAGTATGATTACGACGTTCGGACACACCATTTCGTTGCGGTGTTCCGGGTGGCGTGAGTTGCGAAACTATTCCGCATTGTTTCAAATGTAAACCAAACTCGTAACTCAAATATTCTCCTCCACGATCAGATCGTAGAAATTTTATTTTCTTGTTACGATGATTTTCGACTTCACTCTGAAATTCTTTGAACTTTTCAAATGTTTCAGACTTGTGTTTCATCAAGTAGATATACCCATATCTGCTCAAATCATCTGTGAAGGTGAGAAAATAACGATACCCACCACGAGCTTCGACATTCATTGGACCACATACATCGGTATGTATGATTTCTAACAAATCAGTTGCTCGCTCCATAGTTCTGGAGAACGGCGTTTTAGTCATCTTGCCCATGAGGCACGGTTCGCAAGTACCAAGTGATTCATAATCAAGTGATTCCAAAAGTCCATCAGTATGAAGTTTCTTCATGCGCTTTAGACCAATATGACCTAAACAGCAGTGCCACAGATAAGTTGCACTATCATTATTAACTCTGCATCTTTTGGCTTCAACATTATGAATATGTGTATCACTACTATCGAGATTTAATAAAAACAGACCACTCTGTAAGTGTGCATGACCATAAAAGATATTACTCACATAAATAGAACAACCATTATTCTCTGATTTAAATGAATAACCGTCTCGCATCAAACAAGATCCAGATATAATGTTCATGCTCAACGCTGGCACAAAATAACAATTATTTAGGTCTAAAACTAATCCCGATGGTAGATGTAGAGGTAGCGTGCCGACCGCGATCACATCGACTTTGGAACCATTTCCCATGTGCATCGTCACCTCATCCTTAGCCAATCTTCGCCTATTCCGTAGTCCCTGTTTCGAGTTGCAAATATTAGCAATGTAACCAGATCAAATACCAGTGCTATCTGCGAGCATTAGTAAGGTACACATCAATAACATGTATATCACATATACCTTTGTTCACTTTGCCATCCTTCTTATCCGCCAAATACTTGGGGCAGTTCGCTTCAAATGTCCGATCGCTTGCAAGAGAAGCACTCGATCTCGTGCTTAGGTCCAGACTTGGGTTTCTTCTCTTGAGAAGCAACTTGTTTGTTGTTCTTCTTGAAGTTCCCCTTCTTCTTCCCTTTGCCCTTTTTCTTGAAACTGGTGGTCTTATTCACCATCAACACTTGATGCTCCTTCTTGATTTCTACCTCCGCATCCTTTAGCATTGCGAAGAGCTCGGGTATAGTCTTGTCCATCCCTTGCATATTATAGTTCATCATGAAGCTCTTGTAGCTTGGTGGCAGTGATTGAAGAATTCTGTCAATGACACTATCATCAGGAAGATTAACTCCCGGTTGAATCAAGTGATTATTATACCCAGACATTTTGAGTATGTGTTCACTGACAAAACTATTCTCCTCCATCTTACAACTATAGAACTTATTGGAGACTTCATATCTCTCAATCCGGGCATTTGCTTGAAATATTAACTTCAACTCCTGGAACATCTCATATGCTCCATGACATTCAAAACGTCGTTGAAGACCCGGTTCCAAACCGTAAAGCATGGCACACTGAACTATCGAGTAGTCATCAGCTTTGCTTTGCCAGACGTTCTTAACGTCATCAGTTGCATCTGCAGCAGGCCTGGCACCCAGCGGTGCTTCCAGGACGTAATTCTTCTGTGCATCAATGAGGATAATCCTCAGGTTACGGACCCAGTCCGTGTAATTGCTACCATCATCTTTCAACTTAGCTTTCTCAAGGACCGCATTAAAATTCAACGGAACAACAGCACGAGCCATCTATCTACAACAAACATAGACAAGCAAAAATACTATCAGGTACTAAGTTCATGATAAATTTAAGTTCAATTAATCATATTACTTAAGAACTCCCACTTAGACAGACATCTCTTTAGTCATCTAAGTGATCACGTGATCCAAATCAACTAAACCATGTCCGATCATCACGTGATATGGAGTAGTTTTCAATGGTGAACATCACTATGTTGATCATATCTACTATATGATTCACGCTCGACCTTTCGGTCTCTGTGTTCCGAGGCCATATCTGTATATGCTAGGCTCGTCAAGTTCAACCTGAGTATTTCACGTGTGCAACTGTTTTGCACCCGTTGTATTTGAACGTAGAGCCTATCACACCCGATCATCACGTGGTGTCTCAGCACGAAGAACTTTCACAACGGTGCATACTCAAGGAGAACACTTCTTGATAATTTAGTGAGAGATCATCTTAAAATGCCACCGTCAATCAAAGCAAGATAAGATGCATAAAGGATAAACATCACATGCAATCAATATAAGTGATATGATATGGCCATCATCATCTTGTGCTTGTGATCTCCATCTCCGAAGCACCGTCGTGATCACCATCGTCACCGGCGCGACACCTTGATCTTCATCATAGCATCATTGTCGTTACGCCATCTATTGCTTCTACGACTATCGCTACCGCTTAGTGATAAAGTAAAGCAATTATGTATGCGTTGCATTTCATACAATAAAGCGACAACCATATGGCTCTCGCCGATTGCCGATAACTTCGTTACAAAACATGATCATCTCATACAATAAAATATAGCATCACGTCTTGACCATATCACATCACAACATGCCCTGCAAAAACAAGTTAGACGTCCTCTACTTTGTTGTTGCAAATTTTACGTGGCTGCTACGGGCTGAGCAAGAACCGTTCTTACCTACGCATCAAAACCACAACGATAGTTCGTCAAGTTAGTGCTGTTTTAACCTTCGCAAGGACCGGGCGTAGCCACACTCGGTTCAACTAAAGTTGGAGAAACGGACACCCGCTAGTCACCTGTGTGCGAAGCACAGCGGTAAAACTAGTCTCGCGTAAGCGTACGCACAATGTCGGTCCGGGCCGCTTCATCCAACAATACCGCTGAACCAAAGTATGACATGCTGGTAAGCAGTATGACTTGTATCGCCCACAACTTACTTGTGTTGTACTCATGCAAATAACATCAACGCATAAAACCTGGCTCGGATGCCACTGTTGGGGAACGTAGTAATTTCAAAAAAATTCCTACGCACACGCAAGATCATGGTGATGCATAGCAACGAGAGGGGAGAGTGTGTCCACGTACCCTCATAGACCGAAAGTGGAAGCGTTATGACAACGCGGTTGATGTAGTCGTACGTCTTCACGATCCGACCGATCCAAGCACCGAACGTACGGCGCCTCCGAGTTCAGCACACGTTCAGCTCGATGACGATCCCCGGACTCCGATCCAGCAGGGTGTCGGGGATGAGTACCATCAGCACAACGGGATGGTGACGATGATGATGTTCTACCAACGCAGGGCTTCGCCTAAGCACCGCAACAATACGACCGAGGTGGAATATGGTGGAGGGGGGCACCGCACACGGCTAAGGAACGATCACGAAGATCAACTTGTGTGTGTTATGGGGTGCCCCCCTGCCCCCGTATATAAAGGAGGGAGGGGGAGGTACGGTCGGCCCCTAGTGGTGCGCCTGGAGGAGTCCTACTCCCACCGGGAGTAGGA
Organism: Aegilops longissima; assembly: GCA_021605205.1. Lineage (NCBI taxonomy): Eukaryota > Viridiplantae > Streptophyta > Magnoliopsida > Poales > Poaceae > Aegilops > Aegilops longissima. The sequence goes on along the minus strand of CM038678.1, from coordinate 32,391,032 downwards.
CTCCCCCCTCTTGCCTTGTAGGAGAAGGAAAGGAGGAAGGGGAAAGAGGAAAGGGCCCCCCCTTCCTTGTCCTATTTGGACTAGGGGGAGGGGGCGCGCGGCCTGCCCTGGCCGGCCCTCCTCTTCTCCCTTAGGGCCCATGTAGGCCCATTAACCCCCCCCTCGGGGGTCCGTAACCCTAAGTACTCGGAAAAATCCCAATTTCTCCCGGAACAATTCCGATATCCAAATATAGGCTTCCAATATATCAATCTTTATGTCTCGACCATTTCGAGACTCCTCATCATGTCCGTGATCACATCCGGGACTCCGAACAACCTTCGGTACATCTAAACATATAAACTCATAATGAAACTGTCATCGTAACTTTAAGCGTGCGGACCCTACGGGTTCGAGAACTATGTAGACATGACCTAGAACTATTTCCGGTAAATAACCAATAGCGGAACCTGGATGCTCATATTAGCTCCTACATATTCTACGAAGATCTTTATCGGTCAAACCGCGTAACAACATACGTTGTTCCCTTTGTCATCGGTATGTTACTTGCCCGAGATTCGATCATCGGTATCCAATACCTAGTTCAATCTCGTTACCGGCAAGTCTCTTTACTCATTACATAATGCATCATTCCGTAACCAACTCATTGGCCACATTGCTTGCAAGGCTTATAGTGATGTGCATTACCGAGAGGGCCCAGAGATACCTCTCCGACAATCGGAGTGACAAAACCTAATCTCGAAATACGCCAACTCAACATCTATCTTTGGAGACACCTGTAGAGCTCCTTTATAATCATCGAGTTACGTTGTGATGTTTGGTAGCACACAAAGTGTTCCTCTGGTAAACGGGAGTTGCATAATCTCATAGTTGTAGGAACTTTGTATAAGTCATGAAGAAAGCAATAGCAACATACTAAACGATCAAGTGCTAGGCTAACGGAATGGGTCAAGTCAATCACATCATTCTCCTAATGATGTGATCTCTTTAATCAAATGACAACACATGTCTATGGTTAGGAAACATAACCATCTTTGATTAATGAGCTAGTCAAGTAGAGGCATACTAGCACTAGAGGCATACTAGCACTAGTGTGGTCACTAAAGCCCCCCCCCCCCCTTTAGTACCGGTTCAAAGCACGAACCGGTGCTAAAGGGCAACCACGTGGCACGAGCCAGCTCGGGGTCGGAGTTTTAGTACCGGTTGGTAACACCAACCGTACTAAAATGTTTGGGGGGTTTTTGGTTTTATGATTTCTTTTTCATTTAATTTTGTGTTTTCCATTTTAATTCTTTTTCGTTTCACCCGCAGATATATATATAATAACTCATGCATGCTCGCATCATACATCATCATATATAATAACAAGTCCTACTAGCTAATTAATCAAGCATCATCATACAACTTCTACTCGTTATTAATAATAAGTCATACGATCATCATCCTCATAGTCATCGAACCCAACCCTACATAATTGTTCTTAGCACATGATCATCGAGATCGGTAGGATCGGACCTAAACACACTTAAGGTAAAATAGCATAAAACAATATAGACCCCGACTCTCCATTATGAAGAATGGAGATCATCCATCTCCAATTCTTGCGCGCTCGCTTACTTTTGCTTCCAAGAAGCTCCTTACGATTGTCCATACATTTTTCCATCCTTTGATTGTCATGTCTCCACTTGTTTGTAAATCCAAAGATGGACAGTTGAGATTCAGAGGATGACCTGGATATATGTTCAAAACACGAAGGCTGCCGCCATTCGATACATCAAATGAGGCACACAATCCTCTAGGATTTCTCGATGAAAAACATAGTAATAACTTCGTAGTTAGCAATGATGTACTAGTTTTAGAAGTATGCAAAAAGATGCACGGATGTCGTAATAGTAATAAAACTTACCGTGGTATCTCCATGGTAGTTATCAGAGTTCAACACGTGCACTAGTGGCACGTATTGACCATAATGTTGAGGAGTTCGATTGTAGATATTGTAATTCTCAATATCATTACAAAATCCAACCAGATGAGTTTTCTCCTTGTAAGTTAACTCAGAGCCATCGGTGTAGTAAGTTCTATCTACCATCTTACGCACATTCTTTGATACTTCAAAATAAGCTGTCAATGGAAATAAGCTGTCAACTATTTTGAAATGAACAATATAAGTTCTATTAATAATTAACTATGTTTGAGAAACTCACATAGCGGTAGAACTGGAGGAGTATCAACAAGGACCCAAATGTCCATATTGTCTTGCTCGATTTCAGGATCACCAAGATCCATGGTGACAAGCATACCCTCATCAAAACCATACAATTTGCAAAATGCTTCCCAATTTTGCAACCAAAATGGGTTACGCTCTCAGCATTATACAACTTTACTTCAAAATCCACATCATGATGGGTCCTTAGGTGAATTTTCTTCGCTTCAAAATTTTCATGGTCTTAAAATCCATCCTCTCCAAGACATAGCGTCTTGCATGGCATGGGATTAACTATACTCGAATTGTAAAAGATGAAAATTACACGTTGAAATAGTTGAAGTCATGCTTAATTATGAAAAAAACACTTGTCGTCGTTATGCATCGTTTCAACTTCAAGGTCTCCTCGAGCTTAATCTTTGAAGCGCCGACCATCGTCCCGTGAGGCCTGTCGACTCACCTCGATCGTCGTGGCACCGATCGCACTCCCGGAGACTTTCGTCCTCCGATGATGACATTTCCTATACGCTCATAATTCAAAGACTAAATTATGTCATTATTATTCAACTAATCATATGCATATGCCTTGCATAGTGCTCTCCAATTTGAGCATTCAATAAGAAAAATCAAATCGCAAAATTAAGTAGTATTCAAATTAGGATGCCTTCAATTATAAGAAAAACTACATCATCTCCATGTGTCCGTACATCGAATATTATCACTAATACACGTCGAATACTATATATCATACATATCGCCAAGACAGCTAGAACCGTAGCGCCCGACGGTACCGGCGCGCGGTGGACACCCAAAGGAAGGAACCATCACAGGATCATAGCTCCGGTGAGATCCTCAAGAACCTGCCGGTATTCTCGAACCTGCCCTCCAACGCAACCATGTAGCGACGGACCTGCTCGTCCTCCTCGCTGACACGGTGACGTACCACCTCCGCGGTGTCCGGAAGCCTCGGCACCGTCACTGGCCCACGCGACCGCCACCAAACAAGGATCGGGTCAACGACGGGCTGGCTCCTCACCAAGCTACGCCCCCCGGAAGGTAGCACCTCCCAGTACCACCACAGCGGAGCCCAGTCCCGGACATGGCCCATCTGGTCAAACAGGTGTCGTCCTCCGCCGACTCGACGACGAGGATGCGGGATAGGCATCGTCCACGTCGATGCGGGAATAATTGCTTTAACTAAAAAAATAAACTAGTTCTATTAATTTTCTTGCTAAAAACAAACTACTTCTATAGTAAAATGAACCAGTTTTATTAAATCAACTAGTTCAACTACTAAGCACTAACTATAAATAGAATAATGTAGTACTTACTAAAAATAAACAAGTTTCCCTAGTTCTAACTAAGTCCATTAAACACTTTCTAAGTAGTACTAATGAAATCTTGTTCGTCGTCAGATGACATTTCCTATGTTCATATAGGTGAAACATTAAACACCTATATCTAGCCAAATATATATTCATCTAACATTTGACATTAATATATCTAACTATATATTCAATTGACATTACTATATATTTAACTTTTCTATCTAATTCATCTAACATTCGACATTAATCTAACATTTATATAAACTCAAAATATATAAAAAATTAAATAAACAAAAAAACTCATTAACCTAGTTATATTAATTATTGAACTAGTTCAAATCTCATATACCTAAATTTTCTTACTAAAAATAAACTAGTTATATTAATTATTGAACTAGTTCTAATCTCTAGTTCGACAATTTTTCTATCTAGCTAGCTAATTAATCTAACATTCGACATTAATCTAACATTCGACATTAATCTAGTACGTATGTGTGTATGTGTGTGTGTATGCGTGTGTGGTATATGTGTGTGTGTGTGCGGCCCGGCCCGTACGCCGCTTCAGATCTTGGAAAGGGGGCCGGCAAGATGGGCGGGCGCTGGCGCTGGCGCGGCGGCGACGACGGCGGCGCAGAAGCGTTGAAGCGAGGACGGCGGCGGGCGGCCGGTACGCGAGAGAGAGAGCGAGATCGTCTGACGGACGGCGCGGCGGACGACGACGGACGGCGGATGACGACGGACGACGACGGACGCGCAGCAGGCGTTCAAGGCGGCGGCGGGGACGACGACGACGACGACGACGACGCGGCGCGCGCGACGGAGAGCGCGAGAGAGGTTGACGAAAGAAGGGGAGATGTAATGAAATTTCATAAGTTTGTATATATAGGGTGAGCCTTTAGTACGGTTGGAGCCACCAACCGTACTAAAGGCCTCACGCCACCCCAAAGTTTAGTCCCACTCGCCGGGCGAAGGGCAGCCAGACCTGGTTTATAAACCCAGCAGCTGCTACCTCTTGAACTCCTCTATATAGCAGGCTTATGGGCCTACATTCTGCGCGCTACCCTGTGAGTCTGCTGGGCCTTTAAGGCCTGTAATTGCACTCCTGTGGCCTAGCAGGCCCACAGGGCAGCGCCCCAATTTTTTTTGTAGTTTTTTTTCTGCTATTTTTTCTTCTATTTCTTTCTGTGTAGTTTTTTGTATAGTTTTTTCTTTTCTGTTATATTTATTTTCTTCTATTTATTTGTGAGTAGTTTTTCATCTAGTTTGCCAAAATTCAACATTTTCAGAGTTAATTTTGTAAACGATTGAAAAATAGCAAATATAATTTTTCCTTTTCTGCTTTATTTTTCTTCTATTTATTTATGAGCAGTTTTTTCTTTTCTGCTATATTTATTTTGTTCTATTTATTTTTGAGTAGTTTTTTATATAGTTTTTTCTTTTCAGCAATAGTTTTTTCTTTTCTGCTATTTTTTCTTTTTTGCTATTTTTTCTTTTCTGCAAAACTTGATGGTCAAAGTCTGGAGTTATAACCAAAGTTAAAAAAAAGAAATGCCGACGTGCAATTAGTTTTTGCCATAACGAGAAGAAGTCCGGAGTTGTAATAAGTTATTAAAATAAAAAGAGGTGCAATGCTCGTTAATTTGCTTCAAGCCTTTGAATAGTGTAAACTGCACTGCGCATAGCTCCGTGCAATCTACCATATTCTGAAGGCTTGAAGCTAAGCAACGTGAGCATTGAGCCTCTTCTTCATCGTCTCGCACTCGGGGCTTATAATCGCTCCTAGTCCCTCTCTCTTGGCGAGGTGGGACTAAAAACAGCTTCCTAAGCAATCTGTAGTGCTGGTCACCCTTTAGTACCGGTTGGAGCCACCAACCGTACTAAAGGTGGTGCGCTTAAAACAGTTATGGCAAATGAAGGCGAAATGGTTGAAAGTTGATGGCGTCGCTTTGAATTGTGCATCTTGAATGCACAAAAGTCTGAGTTGTAATAAGTTTAAAAAATGAAATGCCTTTGTAACAGATGAGTTTAATTTCGTCCAAACCTGAATACTTGAAAGAGATTGTCCAGTTTGTGAACGAAGTGCATCTAGTTTTTGTCGTAACCCTATCTACTTTCTTGAACAATCTATGTGGGTGAAATGATGATACCATGCCAAGTTTCAACTTTTTCAGAGTTCATTTGTAGTGTTTTTCAATTTCCAGGTCATTTAGTTCTCAAAACAAATCATTGAATGCATGAAAAATAGCAAATGAAGGCAGAAATGGTTGAAAGTTGATGGCGTCGCTTTGAATGGTGCATACTGACGCATAAAAAGTATAAGAGCATTTACATCATGATCTTATATTTCTTTCAGTCTAAATTGTCAATATGATCATATAACATCAAAAAAATACTTTGATCATCAATGATCTTTGTGTGTACAATCTGAATTGTCAATATGAGTCATCAACGATTTATAAACCGATGAAGACTCATATTGAGGCCACAGTTCAATGAAGACCAAGTGCTTATGATAGTTTGAGAAATAACATATTTAAGGTGGTAAAAGGCTTGTTAGGGGAGCGAGGTGGGACTAATTAAAACATCCTCGCCATTAACGTCATTAGTACCGGTTCGTGGTACGAACCGCACTAAATGGTGATGGTGGGGCCATAGCTCGACCGCGGTGACATGACCTCTTTAGTACCGGTTCGTGGCATGAACCGGTACTAAAGGTTCGCCATTTAACCGGTGCTATTGATCGCCCCCATGAACCGGCACTAATGTATACATTAGTACCGGCTCAAATTCAAACCGGCACTAATGTGCTTCACGTATGACCCTTTTTCTACTAGTGTAGTGACATTAAGTTTGTCTAGGTATTCACACATGTATCATGTTTCTGGTTAACACAATTCTAGCATGAATAATAAACATTTATCATGATATGAGGAAATAAATAATAACTTTATTATTGCCTCTAGGGCATATTTCCTTCATGTAGGCGCAATCTCAACCTTCTAGATGCTTCAGGAGTGAGTTGAGATTGAGGAAGGGTGTTAGACTTCGTATTATAGCCCACCTATGTAATCCATACTGTATTGGTATAGGACTTGTATATCATCGTTATATATATGTGATAGGCCACCCCATAGAGGGTTGAGCCAGTTCCCCCAAAATTCTATGTCTTACAAGCCTAATGCAAGGCCTACATGTGAGCAGCTTCTGTCACACCCATTCATCAAGCGGTACGAGGAAGCCGGCGTCGACTTGGCGGCATACGTCAGGGGTGTTGTGGATCCAACAGAAAGCTTGAAACAAATAGCTGAGATGCTTGCTGTTCATTATTACCTCCTGTTCAGTGGCTCTGATGGGTCCTGGAATCATATGAAGACATTGTACATGGAGGAATCATCTTTCAGCTTCTTAGGGAATGTGTGTGTCGAGCAAAGTGCCATATTTGATACTCTATCAACTATAAGAAACAAGTTGAAAGGCGATCAGCCCGGTGGGGGAATTGTTCATGTTGTTGAGAAGATACATTATGGTGCAAATGGGGAAAGAGAGATCATCGTTCGTGTGTCCGGACCATTCATTGTGGGCAACCAATTTCTAGTACTTGGTGAAGGGCTGCAAGCCGAAGGGATGCCCAGCCTGGACGAGCTCACGGTTGACATTCCAAGAATTCGGGTAGGTCAGTTCCGGGAGCAGTTCATCATGCAACCAGGGATTTCCATGGAATGCTATTACATATCAAGACAAGATCTCTACATCATCCAGTCCTAGTCCTAGTCCTAGTCCTCACAACATTTGTAATCTCCAAGAACTTTTGGGCCTAGTTCAGCCTTCATATCACGATTGCAATATTTGCATTGCTTTTTTTTTAAATCCCTATTCCACAGTATTTGCATTTAGCATCCTTCACCGCATCATTTTCATCCTTAATCTTGATGAAATGGTTCCACCTCTCTACATCAGCAAAATTATTAATCTTCAATACCCATGGAAATGGTTCCACAATATTTACAAGATTTGTAATTTGTAAGATTTCTTGGGCCTAGCTAGTTTAGCTTAAACTTAGCTGCTCACAAAAACAACACTGAGAATTGTATTCAAGAAATTACAATCAACTTTTTTTTTCGCTTCTATTGCCTGAGCTTATTATTTACTCTCTCTGTTGAAAGGTCTATAATGTGCATGGACTAAAATGTATCGTGGCTAACGAACACTGGCCTATTTTTTTTTTTTTTTTTTGCAAAAAATATGGGCACAGGAACGTTTTTCAAACACCATTCAAATGTTAAATGTTACGACAAAAATATGGGCCATTGTTACTTGAAAACAAATTTCAAATAAAAGAACGGATGTGCCGCACATACGATGATTTTCTGAGATATTCGTCGATTGAATTTCATCGAGTTAGTTGCGCAGAACCACCACAAGTAGATACTATACTACCGTGCTCGAAAATAAAATCATCGGTATTACTCTAAGTAGAGCAGGCTCGAAATTGTTCGTGTTGTTGAGAAGATACATTGTGGTGCAAATGGGAAAACAGAAATCACTATTCGTGTGTCCGGATCATTCATTGTGGGCAACCAATTTCTAATACTTGGTGAAGGGTTGCAAGCTGAAGGGATGCCCGGCCCTGACGAGCTCACGATTGACATTCTAAGAATTCAGGTATAGGCCAGTTCCGGGAGCAGTTCATCATGCAGCCAGGGGTTTCCATGAAATGCTACTACATATCAAGACAATGGGCTAGTTTGGTATGCGTCCTTGCTATTTTTAGCCTGGCCTGGAGCATGCCTGAAAGTTGCCTGAGATTCGTTTGGTTGCTGCCTGGAAAAGTCTGAACTTGCCTGGTAGGTAGGAGCCTGGAAAGTCATTAGCCTGGTTAGAAAGCCAAGCAAGTAGTTAGCCTGACCCAGGCGTACAGAAAAGGTAGCCTGGTGCTAGCCTGGGGATGCTAACTGCATTTTTTATTCTCTACTGATGGATGAAGTCACGGGTTAGTACTTTTCTATAGATTGACAAAAGTAAATGATCGCTGGGAACCCCAGGACACTAGCCAAACACACCTACGCAGGCAAGCCTGAGCAGGCACATTTTTTCAGTTCTCCAGGCCGAGGCCAGGCATCACTTTTCACCAGGCACGGAGGCGAGGACTCCAACCAAACTAGCCCAATATCTCTACATCAGCCAGTCCCGACAAGATTTGTAATTTGTAAGACTTCTTGAGATAGTTTAGCTTAAACTTAGCTCCTCACAAAAAACAACACTGAAAATTAGTATCCGAGAAGTTACAATCAATTTTTTTGGCTTCGGTCGCCTGATCTTATTATTTACTCTGTCTGTTGAAAAGCATATAATGCCCATGGACTAAAATGCATCCTGACTAATTGACACTGACCTATTTTGAATATTTTTTTTTGAAAATACCATTAAAATGGGTCATTGTCACAAATTTCAAATTAAAGAAACGTTTTTCAAACACCAATTAAATGTCAAATGTTATGAAAAACATATGGGTCATTGTTACAAATTTCAAATTAAAAGAACGGATGTACATAGAACCATCACAATTGTGTCATCATTCTAAGAAAAAATCCAAAAAAATAATTTTGATTTGCAATTTGCACCAAGTGCATTTTGCGCCGTATCGGTGCGTGCCGTGGTGGCAGCGGTCTACTCCTCAAAACGTATGCTCTTCGGCTTTGTGTACATTTCCATGGATCTCCTTGGCACGGCCGCCTTCACTAAAATTACAAAAGCAACAACACCCAAAGATGCACAAGATAAATAATTAAAAACAACTAACAGGAAAAAAAAACCCTAAGTGGGAAATGACTGGACAGAGCGCACCTACGATTCTATCTATCTGATGATGATGAAAAGAGAAGGGGAGGTCCAGTCCAAAAGTGAAGCTCCAGCGAGCCTTGTACAATCAAGAATGACAGCGTACGCAGAAGGCAGAGATCATGGCCCAAAGAAAGGATCTATTTGTAAGCTCCAAAAATAAACGGGGGCGTGAATGAAAGGCCCCGGGGGCATATCTGTAAGGAACCCAGGGACCGGCGCGCGAAATCTCAAAAAAATTTGGACCATTTCTCGATTTGTGCGTGTCATCCTTGCGCAGGGGCCATGCTAATCTTCTCTGTATCGTTCCAATTTTATCGGATGTCCCCGAAGGGACGAGTCTAGCAGCCGCGCTCGGCCTTATAAACCGGTGCGTCCCTCCTCCGCCGGCCGATGTGGGACTAAACAACATCAGCGCTCCTTCCAGCCTCGCGTCCTCGCGTGGGCGCGCGGGCCGCATCCCCTCGCGCGGCCCAGCTCGGCGGACAGCCCAGCCCAGCCCAGCCGGCCAGGCTGGCCGAGGACGAGGCCATCATTATCAGCGGCAGCGGCGGCCGCTTTCCTCCACACACCATTATTTTCCCCTCCCTCCTCCTGACCACCCACCCACCTACCAGCCACCGAGGCGGCCGATCTCCCCTCCCCAGCCGCGCCGCGCCACCGCCACCGCCGCCGCCGGCAGCCGTTCGTCTCGAGGTACGGACGAGCTTCCCCTTCCCTTCCCTTCCCTTCCTTTCCCCCAGCGATCCTCCCACCCAAATCCCTCCCGCTAGGGGACCTCGCGCGCCGCTCTAGATCTAGATCCGCCCCGTCGTGTCCGCAGCTGTTCGATCCCTTCCCTCGCCCGCGCAGGCAGGCAGGTGGATCCGCCCGGGATCAAGTAGATCGATCCCTCCGCCTCGCCATGAAGGGCCCTTCCGGTTCCTCGGGCGGCCGCGATCCGTGGGCGCCTCCTCCCGGTTCGGGTGGTGGTGGCGGCGGATCCAGCGAGCCGGCCAAGAAGCAGCAGCGGACGGCGAGCTCGAGCCAGGCCGACGAGGCGTCCACCTCGTCCTCCTCCTCACAGCCTCCGCCACAGCAGCAGCCGCCTGGGACGGACGGGAGAGATGTGCCGTACCTTGGGGAGGACCTGATGTTCGAGGTGCTGCGGCGGGCGGAGGCGCGGACGCTGGCCTCGGCGGCGTGCGTGAGCCGGGGCTGGCGGGCCCTCGCGCAGGACGAGCGGCTCTGGGAGGCCGCCTGCGTGCGCGAGTGGGCCGACCTCGGCTTCTCCGAGCAGCAGCTCCGCGCCGTCGTGCTCTCGCTCGGCGGCTTCCGCCGCCTGCATGCCGTCTCCATCCGGCCCATCCAGCGGCGCCGTGCTGGTGTTCCTGCCGCGCCTGCTCAGGGAAGGGGAAGGCAGCAGCCTCCTCCCAGGCTGGGCCGGGACCAGGTCCAGCTGTCGCTGTCACTGTTCTCGATCGGCTTCTTTCAGAACATGCCTAATCAGCCCCCTCCTAAGAAGAAAGATGAGGGTGATGGCAGCGATAAGGGTGGAGGTGGGCGGTGCGGGTGATCCAACTGGCTTTGCCTAACAGCTAGTCTGGACAAGAGAGAGCATAAGAAGTTGGGCTGATTGATAAGACACATGAAAGAGATGGGGTGGTACTGCAAGGTGGTCGGATTATGCTGTTCTAATATGGACAGGTGTATGGGTACTGATAGGTCATAAATTCACCTGGAAATGTGGATAGGTGGTGTGTGGGTACTGATGGGTTGGTGGTTTAGTTGAAGTGTCATGGGACAAATGGGGTGCCATACCCCATGTCATGTCGAATCGCTTGATTTTGATCTGACAGTATATAGTATGTTGCTTAAGTTGGTTTGAATTATATTGTGTAAAATTCTCGCTTTAAAGATTTGAGCAATGTGAAATTATGTGATTGAAGGATCAAGCTAGTTTACTTCAGTAACAATGGCTAGATTTAAGCTTCCATGTGGTTGTTGTAATAATGAAATGGTATCTGACATTTAGCTAACTGAAATTTCTCGATACTCCAGATTGACCTTTGGTGACTGTTAGAAGCCACAGACACTGAAGATGGCGCAGCCTGCTGAGCTTTCCCGTGAGGAGAATGTGTACATGGCTAAGCTTGCAGAGCAGGCTGAGAGGTACGAGGAGATGGTTGAGTTCATGGAGAAGGTGGCCAAGACAGTCGACTCCGAGGAGCTCACCGTCGAGGAGCGCAACCTTCTATCAGTTGCTTACAAGAATGTTATTGGTGCCCGCCGTGCCTCGTGGCGCATCATTTCCTCCATCGAGCAGAAGGAAGAGAGCCGTGGCAATGAGGACCGTGTCACACTCATCAAGGACTACCGTGGAAAGATTGAGGTTGAGCTCACCAAGATCTGTGATGGTATCCTCAAGCTTCTTGATTCCCACCTTGTCCCCTCATCCACCGCTCCAGAGTCCAAGGTCTTCTACCTGAAGATGAAGGGTGATTATTATAGGTATTACAATAATGACCAGCATAGAGTTCCTGCATGCTTCCTTCATTGCAGATTAAATTGACTCCTTGGTTGAATGTATGTTTTCTATAGGTACCTTGCAGAGTTCAAGAGTGGAACTGAGAGGAAGGATGCTGCTGAGAACACCATGGTGGCATACAAAGCTGCTCAGGTGGTTTGCTTGCCCCTGATTTCACGGTCCTAACATTGAGCTTTGTTGGCAGGGAATCTGTTTCATGCGTGATTTACCCTGTTTAATTATTAGGTGGTGAATCTCTTGCTCAGTTGAGTTTATGTTAAATCTTTCAGGAGATTGCACTGAAAGAGCTGCCCCCGACTCATCCTATTAGGCTTGGGCTGGCACTCAACTTCTCGGTGTTCTATTATGAGATCCTCAACTCTCCAGACCGTGCTTGTGACCTCGCCAAGCAGGTTTGTTTTCTACAATAACCAGATGAGCTTGTCTACTACAGTATGATTTATCAGTACATCTGGACTGAATAGAACCGTGTGGATCTGAGATGATTCAAAGTCAACGCAGTTTTATCTGATATTTGTGCTTGATAATTGTGACTAGTAATTGAATAACAAGTGTTAGCTAACAAGGTACCAGTGTTGTGTGTTATACGGTTGGATAGGCAAATAAAGGATGTTGTGGAACCTCAAAGACTGATGTAAAGAAATAATGATCTAGAAACTGCTACTTGCTTATGTTTTCCAAGACAGTAGAGCTATATATTGTAGCCTTACCCTTTTGTTGCTCATGTCAGGCTTTTGATGAGGCCATCTCGGAACTGGACTCTCTGAGCGAGGAGTCGTACAAGGACAGCACTTTGATCATGCAGCTTCTGCGTGATAACCTGACGCTGTGGACTTCGGACATCTCGGTATTTCATTCCTCCCAAGCATAATACCTTCACCTGCTTCCTATCTTCTCCAGAGTCCATTCTAAATATGTAAATTCTGCGTGCTTGGCTGCAGGAGGACGCCGCTGAAGAAATGAAGGATGCTCCCAAGGGTGAATCTGGAGACGGACAGTAAACACTGTCTATGTGCCCAGAAACTTGTCTTTCTCGCTTGTTCAGTGTAGATTGTAATGTCATCGTGGTTGCTGGTAATTGGAGGCTCCAATTTGTGTTGTGATAGGGAAGCTTGTAGCTGCCTTGCTTGCTCGGCGGCCTGATTATCGGGCTGCACTGGTTATTGCCTCTTGTTGAACCTTTGTGTTACTTTGGTGGTTTTAGAAATTTTCTGCTGCTCTTGTTTGTGACCCCTTGTCTTCGTATTTATCTGTTTTTCTTCTTTCGGACGGGCGTCTTCTGAACCCTACCCACTTTGCCAAGTAATGTTCCCATGTTATGGGAGTTTCAATGCATTCTTCACCGTGCACGGCGCTCTTAAACACATTTCCTTTTCCTACATCTGGTTCTGCGACCGGATTCAAGGAATGGCATGCCAGTGTTGCGATTTCTTGGTTGGGAGTATTATTTATCTGGTTATATGACTGGACTCATGACATTTGAAGATGGAGACGGAAGCAACAAATTTGCAACTAGCTTACGCTCTGTTTACCAGGTACTCCCTCCGTTCGGAAATACTTTTCTCGAAAGTGGATGTATCTAGAACTGAAATACATCTAGATACATCCATTTCTGCGACAAGTAATTCCGAACAGAGGGAGTAGCTTTCTACAGTTATGCAGAATCTTATGATGCGACGAACATCGTGAGTTGTAAAATGGTTTCCATAGCGACAGTGAAAGGTTCATACACTTTCTGCTGTTTACCCACATATATTTTACTGTTTCCTCATCTTCCCATCCTTTCCCCATGCAACAAAGCTTACAACTTGCTCACTCCGTTTACAAACATAATATGTTTTGGATGTTTAAATGCGGACAACATAGAGACTGAAATGAGTGAACAAACACACTAAAATGTGTCTCTATACATTCGAATATGAGAAAAAGTTAAAACAACTTACAATAGTGAATGGAGGGAGTGCACATATGTGGGCATTTCATGGCCAGATATGGAATCTGCTTGCTTCCACAACATCATATTGATGCACTGATGGATCATGCTCACCATCAGAAAGTTCATCACATTTCCACTATTACACAGTACAACCAATCACAGCATCCCAATTCCACACACATAGAAAAACAGAAACTATCCCCCTCACCTATTGACACTGCACTATAGACCACGAATGTACAAGGAGTGCATGGAATTTGTCCATCCATCTTCCAGCCCCCCACCTGCCTAGATCATGGCCAAGATGCACCGCTACTGCTTGATGCCGCCGCCGATGACCCGGTTCGGCGGCGCCGGCATGAACATTTGCGCCAGCCATTGCAGCGGCTGAACAATGTCCGCCTGCTTCTTCCGCCAGTAGTCGATTGCCGAGCTGTAGAACTCGTTGCGGATCGTCTTGGAGGCGGCCCTCCAGTCGCACTTCTCCATCGCCGCCCTGGCGGTCCTCCCCATGTCGCCCCTGAACCCGTCGTCCGTCAGCAGTAGCCTGATCTTGCCAACGCAGTCGTCGAGGTCCCCCGGGGCGAAGAGGAAGCTGGTCCTCCCCTCCGCGTCCCCCGGGATTATGTCGGGGATCCCGCCGGCGCGGACCGCCACCACGGGCACCCCGGACGACATGGACTCCAGGACTACTTGGCCGAGCGTCTCCGACTCCGAGGGCATCACGAAGACGTCGCCGCTCGCGTACGCCTGCGAGAGCTCCTCCCCTTGCATCATCCCGGTGAACACCGCCGGCATCCCCTCAAACATCTTCTCTAGCTCTGCCCTGTACGGCCCATCTCCGATGAATGCAATTCTTACTCCAGGCAACCGATCCATTACCCTGCTCAACCACGAATCAAGATCAGTGAGAAGCTGCTCATAGTGCAAAGGCACAACGGAGGGAAACGATACTCATTTCATTTCGGGTAGAAGCTTCACGCTTGTTAAAAAAAAGTAAGTAAACATAATAATGAATCATGAATTGCAATGTATGAACGTTGCTCACATTTTCAGGAAATCCAGATTCTTCTCGCGCCCAAACCGTCCGACATGAATTATCAACGGTTTTTCAGGCTCACCATCACTGAAAACAATATATATCATACGACACAAGTGTCAACATTGAATCTCAACCCATCTTGTACATAACATTCAAGAAGAAATGAAAATGGAATTTCACCTTAGCCTCACGCGCATCTCATGGCTGCGGAACCTGGGATGGAAGCTGGCAGAATCGACGCCTTTGTTCCAAAGGCGTATCCGGTTAGCTGAACAATGATGTACACCAAACAATTAGCATTAGAAACGATAAGGACATCAGGACATGTGATATACAAATACTCCCTCCGTTCCTAAATATTTGTCTTTTTAGAGGTTTCAAATGATGTCTACATACGGAAAAAAATGAGTGAATCTACACTCTAAAATATGTCTATATACATCCGTATGTGGTGACCATTTGAAATCTCTAAAAAGACAAATATTTAGGAACAGAGGTAGTACAATGCAAGAGATAAAACTGTTAACCAACCAGAAATGACATGGGCAGTTTCGAAATCCTTGCTGATGGCAGCAGACGGCACCAAAGTTAGATCAGCAGCTCTGTGAAGGAACCCTGTGGAGAACAGCAGGGGTAAATCAGTGTTTCGGTCACATAAAAGTTTCGAGTGTTTGCAGTAATTGCAGATTAAGTGGGAGTGGATGCATGGCTTACTGATGATTTGCCACATTGGTTCCACAAGCCAGCTAAATGTATATCTTGGAATGTATCTGCAGAGGAAATGTAGATATCATTCACCGGCTACGGCAAACTGATCAAACAATCAGATCAAAACAGCTGTGCTTAAGTTGTTCACTAGCAATTTAATGTAGAAGACAAAAATGCTTTCTATCTTAAAAGTCTCTTCTTCAGAGGTGGCGATCTGAACTGCTTAATGCACTTCTATGTTACTATTCCATAAATCTTAACCCGTGATTTCCTTGATATTGCTGTAGGCACAGCCCAGTTATCTGTGTTTCCACACAGTAACTAAGCCAACCGCATTACTAATTTACTCTGGGTATTAAAAATTATTCAATTACATGAGTCATTATCGCGGGGCATTCCGTATTCTTTTTGAATTTGCTCTATTTACTTCTATATTCCCGCCGGGGAAAAAAATGAAGGACCTTGCAGTATTAGTAATTAATGGCCATACAAGCATTGTTAAGAGAAAATAGCTTACACTGGGACATGGGTGTGGTAGGACATCACTAGGGGGATGCTGAGCAGTTTAGCTATAGCAAGGGCCCCAAAAACCTGAAAATGGAGCAGTGTGTTACTTGGTGACTAACCAACCGCCAGAGGATAAATGATCAGTTAAATGATTGCAGAAATAAGGTTAGTACCATGATTCCAGGTGAGGACGCATGAATGATGTCAGGCTTGAACTTTGCAACCTCTGAGATGATCCTAGGGCTGAGTGCCAGTGACAGAGGAACCTTTCCATAGAGTGGACATGGGAAGCTGGGAAGGATGAGAAAACGGTTGTAAGCACAAAGAGGACACCGAAAGGCGTAGCAGCAGATCATGTGGTTCGACCGAAACGATCACCGCACTCCCAATCTCCCATTATGGATTGATCATCATATCATCCGTCAAGCTCATACGGATGGAACAATTATTCAGAAAGTACTTATATGATTGCAGTGTTTTTTTTTTCAAGTGGTACTTGATTCGGTTATAAGCTTGAATTATAAACAGAAGAATCTCTAAGTCCTAAAGCTTGGAAACATGTAGTATTCCTTAAGAGCAAAATTGATGGTTCGTACAAGCGTTTAAAGTTTTTTGAAGTAGCGTTGATGTTCAGTCATTTGCTAAGACAAATCTTGAGAATTTACCTCCATGAACCAATAACCTTGGCACCGTGGAACTCTTGGGGAACCCCCTCATGGTTGGTCACAACAATGACCTGCAGAGTGCACAACACACATCAGAAACGTCCTAAATTAAGACATACTAATCGTCCACTGTCCTGTGATTGTTCTAGAAGCAATGACAGCAGAAAAATGTACTACCTCGTCGCCCATTTCGCGCAGGTGCTTGATGAAGTTCTGGAACCGGTTCTTGTACCCAGAGATGTAGCTGCAAAAACACATGCATGGAAGAAGCACCCAAAATTAGTCTAGAATGCGAGAGCATACATGGAAACTCAGCTTAATCGCCATCAGCAGTTGTGTTGTGCCAAAACAATAAGTGGCCATTTACAAAGAAAATGAATTCTCCGTCAGTATCCATGCATGCAATTCACAATTTCCGTTTCAAAAAAAACGCAATTCACAAAGCGTAGCAACTCAAGTGCTCAACCAACTGAATCGATCGATTCACAGGGAACTCAACCAAATTTCTTTCTTGTTCACATATCCTGAGCGTTCACAAAGGAAGCTTGAAAGGGTGGGCATGCAGGTGAGTTCTTACGCGAACGGCGACGGCTCGACGAAGAGCGCGACGCGGCGCGGGCGCGGGCAGGCGGCCTCGTCGTCGTCGTCTAGGAGCAGGAGCGGCGGCGCCTCCTCCAGGTCGTCCGCGCCGATCGCCATTGCCGCCGCCACCCTCACAGCACAGCAAGCACGCCCTGGCTAGCACGAGCTGCAGTTCTTGTTGCGTGTGTGTTGGAATGGTTGCTGCGTGTGGGAGCAAGAAAGGCGGCGTGTTCGGGGCTGAGTATATAAGAGAGAGAGAGGAGAGGAGTGGGAGAATTGGAGGGGGATATTCCGTTGGGGAAGAAGAGGATATCGGAGGGAACTTTGGGAAGCATATGCTTTTAATTGCCTCCAACATCCCCCCTCTCTCTTTCCCTAATTTATTCTTCTGCGCTGCGATATATGATTGGATGGGGATCCTGGGAAGCAAAAACCCAAATCTTTCACGCATGACCCAATCTCTGGTCATGTGCCAGTGTGCATCTGGGTTTTTACTATTTATTTAGCATTGCCTGCCAAGCTGAATTCATGTACAGCTGTTTATATATATATATATATATATATATATATATATATATATATATATATATAGCACTGCCTGCCAAGCTAAATATATAATGCAGTGTTTGGGAATAACTTGCACTATCCGAAAAAAAAATGCTTGGAGTCAGGTAATCGTTGCCGCATAAGAAAAGGTCAATGATGCTAGCAGTGTGCTTTCAGTGCAGTGATACGTGACATTTTGTGATAAGACTCAAGGGAGTGACTAAAAAAATATCATGGTGCTTGCAGAAGGTTTTTTATATATATTAAAAATAGGGTTAAAAATTGGATCTAGTATGTAAAAATGGATTTCGCTGGTCCGAGTCATTTTTACAAGGCTGGTACAGTAATGCATTAATTTGTTTTCTTCGGTTGGTTTGCAAGAGGGCTCAGATCTGAGTCATTTTTGCCCCATTCATGTGGTCTATGATTCTTGTGCTGGGTATATTCCCAGGAGGTTTTTTGGCAACCATGGAGCAGCCACAAATAACTAACTGACAATAACTGCTACCATGGCCTACAAAGAAGCCTGAAAGCGTGGCGAGCTGCTAGTGGGAACAATTCAGCTGCAGAGATCAGATCTTGTTGCCTAGCTGAAGAATTAGCAACAGCCAAGTGATACTGACAGACACAACCAAGCCAGTGACCAGATCTTTGGGATGCAGGATATCCATGTAAATTTTGCAGGAAACAGTTGAGGATATGCTGGCAAACTTGCAGGAACATCATCATGTCCATACTTCATTTGGACAGAACACACACACGTGAACCATTACATGGAGGCAACAAGAACGTCCCAGCAGTACCACATCATCATGTTCATGATAAAGCCATAAATAAAACCAATGGACCCAGGCCACACATATTTCGCTGATTTTAGTCATGTTCCACAACGTCACCGAAACAACAGATCTGAGTCAACATCGCAATATCAACTGAAGGTTGCTTGCATTGAATCTTAATGGAGTGATCTTAGAAACACTTAGAAACACTCAAGCTGCGAGCCTGTGACCATACATATTATTCAGTTGTCGCTACAGCATCCAGGACTGAATGTTACCATAATACAATTCCTAAGTTCATGAGTTGAAACATCCTGCCGCCACGAGCTTGACCATCGACAGGAGGTGCGGCAGATGCGGTGATCGTCCAAAGAATTTGACACGCACAGCTGGAGAACGTCCTGGCCATCGTTTTTAAGACCTCAGAGGGCGTCTCGAGCAGCAATCCTGCACACGATTGCCTCTGGCAGTGTAGATATTGATAGTTCTTGTGGAGTTATTTTGTATTGCTGCCAGTAGGGAAAAGGGATATTCAGTCAAGGAAAAGGAAAGATAAAATAATTATGATACTCAAGAGTCATATAGCTAGTGTCAAGTTCAGCTGAAAAACCTTCAGAATCTTTGGTTGGTCTGCTCTTGTCTCCAATTCTGACAGATCAATCTCGGTTCCGCTGATGAGCTTTTCCAGTGCTTTCATCTGTGATGTAACCAGTTCACACTTGATGGTTGTTCGAATTCCTCCATTCAGAATGATAATGATGTGTATAAGGAATATAAATGGTATGAAGCTGAGGGTGCATGCTGAAAGTAACATTTTATTTCGAGAGCACCACATACAGTAACACTGCTTGTTCAATTCATCTCATAGTGCTTCTGACACATTTAGAGTGGTCTGCATAGAGCAGGAGAGGGAGATGAGCTCCATCAGTTCTTTTGTATTGGTTCTTCAGAAAATGTTTGCAGGCATGTTCTGCAGTTCTTCCACACTGCTATGCACATTACTAGAATAGGTGATTTTGGTATATTATGATCAAACATCTATAAGAAGACACTTTCATTTCAAACTGTTCCTTTCGAACTTCATATTTTGTAGTAACTGAAAGATGGTCCCACAATTTTTCTTTTACCCAGATATGGAATCAAAGATATCAGTTTGCCATGAGAATTTTGGTTTCGTATAATGCTTTTTTTCTTCAGATATCCCAATAATTGGTAATACTAGGAACCAGACTGATGCACATAAAACGCTAAAAGTTATTTACTGAAATCTTGAGTCATCACAAGAAGCTCTTGATTCAAGGTCCATAATTAGAGTACTAACACTAGATGTCCAAAGCAAGAAAGTTTCAGGTAGGTTCAGCTGAAAAACCTTCAGAATCTTTGGTTGGTCTGTTCTTTTCTTCAGAAAATGTTTGCAGGCATGTTGTGCACTTCTTCCACACTGGTATGCGCATTACTAGGATAGGTGATTTTGGTATATTATGATCAACCATCTATGAGAAGACACTTGCATTTCAAACTGTTCCTTTTGAACTTCATATTTTGTAGTAACTCAACGATGGCCCTGTATTTTTTTAGTCAGATATGGAATCAATGATATCAAGTCAACTTTTGCTTTCGTATAATGATTTTCCAGATATCCCAGTAATTGGTAATAGGAACCAGAGTGTGACACACATAAAACGCTTAGAGTTCTGAAATCTTGGGTCATTACAAGAAGCCCTTGATTCAAGGCCCATAATTAGAGTACTAACACTAGATGTCCAAAGCAAGAAAGTTTCAGCTAGGTTTTGATTTTAGTTTTTATACTACAACCGTCAGGGCAAGAAAATTCAGAACTTCAGATTTGTGGTACTCAAGCTCAGGTAATTAGCAAGAAACTGACAGGTTCAGCGAGATTCAAAGTCAATTCAAGCAGGGTTATTAGCAAGAAACCGACAGGTTCAAAACCATGACTGAAAAAGGGGTGCATCCTGAGCATTATACCTCTTCATCTGAAGCATCAAACCGAGCCGCAAGGATATACTGTGTGTCATCAGTGATACCGCACCGCTTCAGGGACTCTGTTATCTAAACAACACAAAACCAAGGAAACTATCACCACACCATGCTAGAACAAGGCCATCATCATGTAATGTAAGATCAGGTACATCCAGAGTAATCGTTCTCTTCCCCTCAAAAAGGAGTAATAATAATTCTCTGAAAAGAGAAGAAAATAATAACAGCTAGAGTAACCCACATGCTTCGAACCAGAGCAGTTGTAGACGAGCTCCGAGTGCAGGGTCCTCGTGGTCAGCGCCTCCCTCGACTTGGAGAGCAGCGCCTTGTGCGCCGCTGCGAGAACCGGGAACACGTCCGGCACCTGACATTGCATCGACCAAACTTATTAGTATCCTCAACTGCAGCGACTGGGGATTTAGCATCAAAAGAATGGTAGAGTGTGGTACAGTACCAGCGATGCATTGAGAAAAGCGGCCTCCGGCTCCAGCTTCCCTGACTGCATCAGATCTAGGAGCTCCCTGCGTCGTCGGTAATCGTGAGTGAGCAAGAACTCTGTCCCCAGACGCACAACTTATGGGTTACTGAAGCAAGGGTGAAGGGAGAGGGGGGAGGAGACGCACCGGCTGTTGGAGACATCGGAGAAGAGGGCGAGGGAGACGCTGCGGCCGCCGGCCACAGGGAAGCTCTTCATGCCGCTCGCCGGTGACGAGGTTTGGTTTCTTCCACTTCTTCTTATTCGGTGGGGCGGCCTTCACAGACGCGGCGACCTTGCGGGGCCGAGCGTGTGGACCGCAACGCCGATCTTGCAAGCTCTCCGTTCTGGTTGAGCAGCAGCGCGGCGGCGGAGGGATGAGGAGGAGGAGGAGCAGAGGAGCCAGGCGCTGGCCTTTCACAGTGGGCCAGTACAAGTGGGCTTGGCCCAGCAACAAACATCAATAGGAGCAAGAAGTAAGACAGTAAGCTTTTTTCGCGATATTAATACATTTCCTTTATCGAAAAAGAAGCAAGACAGCAAGCTTGTCTCAAAGAAAAAGAGTAAGAATGTAAGCCATCTCTCAATTTGTGTTATTAGATATAAAAAAGTAAGACAGTAAGCCATCGCTCAAGCAATCCCGGTATATTCGATGGTCTGTTTTAAACTACCAAGATGACTATGTGAACATTTAAATTCCATTATTAGGAAATTTTGGCGGGGATCCAAAGAGGGACAAAGGAAGTGGGTCTGTTGGGAAGTTATGAAACGGCCTAAATAGGGCAGGCTAGAATTTAGAGACATGGAAATTTTCAATCTAGCCCGGCTTGCAAGGCAGTCATGGAGGGTTATTCAGGAGCCTAACTCTCTGAGTGCGAGAATTTTGAAAGTTGTGTATTCCCCAGCTTTTTTTAAGTAATATTTTTTTATTAATTTTCATAAATATTACGCTAGATGTAAGATTTTCAAAATAATGCATCATCGGCCTGCTGCTGGCCGATTGGGTCTAGTCAGCCCACAACAGGTCGACTGGCATCCTATCAGCTTGCTGCTGGCCGAATGGCCTATCGACCACTAGTGTAGGTCCTGGATCTAATCAGCCATCTGTAGGCCGATTAGTATTAATTGGCCACCTGTAGGCCCGACTGGTGCATGTCACCCATTTTCTGCCCCGTACGTTCCCCGCTTATATCATGGGCCGCCATTTCCCGCTATATTTTCCCGCTTTGCTTGTTCCCGCTACTTCCTGCCATATTTTCCCGCTTTGCTCGTTCCCCCCATATTTTTCCGCTCTCCACTTTCCGCCATATTTTCTCGCTTTGCTCGTTCCCGCCATATTTTCCCGCTCTCTACTTCCCGCCATATTTTTCCCGCTTTGCTCGTTCCCGCCATATATTTTCCCGCTCTCTAGTTCCCTCCAGTATCTCCCGCCATATTTTCTCGTTACCGAGTTCTCGCCTTTCTTTGTGTTCTCAACCTATAAAACACCCTCGACACTTACGTTGGTAAGCATTCTAGTGTAGTCTCGTAGTCTCGCCAAGATGCCCGGATATCCTTTTGATCGTAATTTTCACCCTAGTATGTCCAAATATCTTCTGGATTTAGCCGTTGATTTCAGGGTAGACAACATATTAGTTCCATGGGAGAAGCTCATCAGTACTAACACCCTACTGAATGAGCTGGCTCACACATTAAGTAGGTGCGGGTGGCCTTCCAGGACCTTTGAGGAGATACGGGAAGAACTTCTGAGGTTGTAGGGAAGATGGATGAAGCAACAATCGAAGAGTGAAACATACCTAAAGTTTGCAGCAAAACGTACTTTTTATGGACTGACAACAGTGAGGATGAAGACGATATCTTCATGCCGCCGCTTCCGGGTTCTGCATCATCGAAGGGCAAGAGTTCTGCATCGTCAAATGGCAAAAGTTCTTCATCATCGAAGGGCAAGAGTTCTGCATCGTCGAAGGCAAGAGTTCTTCATTGTCGAAGGATAAGAGTTCTTCATCGTCGAAGGGCAAGAGTTCTGCGTCGATGGAGGATGACGATGATGACTTCATGTAGTTTTTATGTTGTATGTTGTAAGTTAAGTCGTAGTACCGTTTAATTTAGATCTAGTTCTATTTAATCATTTGTACTGTCTTATTGTAGGAGCATTATGTTCTATCTAAATATGATGTTGTAGTTCGGATAACAGAGTACTAAAATAGCGTAGGCATATGTCTCATACATAAGTACATAGTCATTTGTCTCATACATAAAATAGGCATAAGTCTCATACAGAAGTAGATGGTCATTTGTCTCATACATAGAATAGACATAAGTCTCATACAGAAGTAGATGGCCATGTCTCTAATGATAGATAGAAGTGTCACTGACGATGTCTGCCCTGGCGCGGAGGCGGATCTCGATGCGCCGTCCATCCCAACCTGTTGGGTGCCCTAATGTTATGAGGAGGAATCTCAGACTCACTCTGGTCATACTGTGTATCCTGTGTGGAGCCAGGTGGAGGAGTCGAAAATATGTTCATCCACTGGGTGTGCTGCGACATCTGAGCCTTTATGTTGTCCTGAGGATGTTGATCACTCCCCCACGTATCATGTGATGCCGACACAGACGCATGATATATGTAGGCTCCTGCACGATGGAACGTTAAGTCATGAAGAATGAGGTCGCCTCAATTAATATTGAAAACAATAAATATGAAGAGACATACCTGCTGGCTGTGACGGCTGCTCTGGCTGAAACATGAAGCTCGACGAGGGAACCTGCTACTATGGAGAAAACACGAAGCTAGACGTGGGACCATAGTGATGTGGGCGCTGCCATGTCGAACCGCCAGGTTGGTCAGGAGGGGGTGGCCTGGTCGTCGGCTGATGTGCTAGACGTGGACGTGGCTGATGTCGTTGCACGGAGGGATGTGGCTGCTGCTGCTGCTGGTGGTGCTGAACAACGTCGCTTCTCTGGGTGCATGTGATAGCCTCGTAGACAGCCCATATCTTGTTCTGCATGTGTCGGGGATATACCCCGCGGTATGACCCGGCCGGAGTCATAACCCGGCTGGGACTTGGTAAACCGGCAGATGGTAAACCGGCAAACAGTTAAGACAGATGGCTAAGACAGACGGTAAACCAGCGAGTGGTAAACCGGCAGGTGTTAAGACAGATGGTAAACCGGCAAACAGTTAAGTCAGACAGTTAAGACAGATGGCTAAGACAGACGGTAAACCGGCGAGTGGTAAACCGGCAGGTGTTAAGACAGATGGTAACACCGGCAGGAGTTAAGTCAGATAATAACCCGGCAGGTGTTAAGTCAATCATAACCCGGCAGACCATGTTAAACCGGCAGACCATGTTAAACCGGCAGACCATTGTAAACCGGCAGACGTTAAGAAGCCCATGAAGGAAAGTCAAAATAGTTTAAGTCTTAAGTCCGAGATGGACTCTACATGTAACCCGCCCCTTCAACTTATATAAGGAGGGGCAGGGCTTCCCAAAGAGGGACAAGAAGCAAGAAACAATCTCTAGGGCTAGAGACAACTAGAGGAGAGCTGTTTTACAGCGACTCCCTCGTGATGATAATGAGATATAGCCTCAAACAACATGTAGGATTGTTACCGGATGATGTTTCCCGGGGCCCGAAACTGTCTAAACCCTTGTCTTGTGTTGCGTCTCTTGATTCCGCTCAACCCCTCTCAAGCTACCACATAGATGCGTTGGCCTCATGACTAAGTCTTCACACTAAGGGCATCTGACGTGTTAATTCCACGACAGTTGGCGCCCACCGTGGGGAGTGCACAAGGTGGTGTTGAGTTCTTGAAGGGATTTTTTTCTAGGGTTCGAGAAGCTCGTAAATCATCAGGATGAAGAAGAACCGGCGCTGAAAGCTCCACATCAACAACACGTTTTACGTGTTCGCTATGAAGTTTACTGCTACTAGCATGGAACGATTTACACTGTCAACGAGCCGTCGAAACAAAAATCAAGTTCAAGGGAAGCTAGGGTTCCATCGTTTGAACCGCCAGATGTGACGAGATCCGTTGAAACCGCCCCTACGTCAAGTCCGAGATCGACAAGAAGTTAATCTGCTCTACGTGTCTGGTCAAATCGTTGAAAGGTCACGGCTGGATCCGCTCAATTCTGTCTGTCGTCTTTTGCTGTCTACGAGATCAAGTTTAACCAAAAAAACAAAGGCCAAAAACAAACAAGAGGAGGCCACGACCGGGAAAACACGGAGAGTCAAACCGACAGCGACGGAGAAGAGGATGTGGACGGGGATTGGACTCGGACTCCGCCTTGGTCGATCTCGAACCGCCGTCGTCACCTACGCGGTCCCGCCGCCGGTCGCCTTCGTCACCTATGCGGCTGCCACCGCCTCATCGTGCCGTGCAGAGCCGCCGGTCACCTCTACGACGTTCCGCGGTTGCAGCCTCTGCCGACGCATCAAATCGCTGCAACCTGGAGCCACCTCCAGCTCGTGTTGAGTCGCCAGCCCTGTGCCACCGAGCTGCCGAAGAGCACCCGCCTCCTTGAGCTGTTGTCTCCTCCGGTTGCCGTCTCGGGCGCGCCGACCGGCTCCCGTGCTGCGATTTGGGTCGCTAGCTGCCCCCGCCGCGGATGAACTGCTACCGTCATGCCAAATCGCCGACTTGTCTCTGTTGCTGCGAGCCGCCGCCGGGTAGTCGCGGATCCGCCCTCGCCTCCCCTCTACCTTGGCATCTGAGCCGCCCTGCTGCTCCCGTGTCGCGGTGCCACTCAAGCGCCTCCGCCCCAACGACCGCGGGCTCGCTCGCCGCGTCGAGCCGCCTTCTCCACGGCCCCCCCGCCGGCCGCCGACGTTGCCTCCGCGGCCGCTGCCGATTTGTCGCGCTGTGCTTAAGCCGGTCCACCTCTGGCTACTGATGGCCCAGCTCCAAGTTGCTGACTTCAAGCCGCCGTCTCAAGCCGCTTACGGCCTCTGGTCGCTGGTTGCCTTCGCAGCCTCGCCGGCGCGTCAAACCGCCCTGAGCCTCTCCAGCCCGCCGAGTTACCGCCTCTCCGGTTCTCCGGCCTCGCCTGAAAGACGCCGCCACCTGGAGTTGCCTCTGTCAAGTCGAATCGCCTCTGGTTTCACAAACCGCAGAGCCACCGTGCTCACCTCTGCCTCAAACTGCTTCTGCCGAGCGTCGCAGCCGCGCCAAGTCGTCACTCCTGCTTGAGCCGCCGCTTCCGACTCACGTCGACGAGCGCCTCAAACCGCCCCGCTGACCCGCCGGCTGGGGCAGTCGCCGCGCGCTTCCGCCAAGCGCCTCTGACTTGGAGAAGGACACGCCATGAGTCAATTTGATCCAGCCATGACCCAGAAGCAGGCACTTCTGCGGATTCGTGCTCCGCTGCTTTGTACGGTTCAACCCGTGGCTCCATGAGATGACAAGATTGCATGAGGAGCAAGGCGGAGCGCCGTCAGTACTTACGCAAAAGCTGCCATGCAGAAAATCATTGGGTTTGACCGGCTCTAAGTGACACTTGATGCTATTCATCGGGGGATTAAGATAACACTGCCGTCTGCTACTTTTATCATCAGTACAAAAATGCCAGCGATTTTACAAAATTTCAGCATCATCCGTCAGTTTAGACGGCAGATAAACGGACTGATGAAGTCATGTACCTGAGGTAGGGTCATAGACCTGCCCAAAGGTATCCTCCACAAGGACACTCGCGAAAGAAGCGGCCTTCCAGTCGATCTGGTAGGTTTCCACTCGACAGATTTAAAGACACTCGACCATGAAGACCCACTCGACCACCAGAAGTCCAAGAGCCACTTGGTGTCCAAACGGTCTGTAGTTAAATAGTCTTTATGATCATAATGATACTTTATGTAAGGCGTTACTAACGCCTAGCCTTAACGTACCTTAAACCCTCTGCTACGTGGGCTGGCTGGGGTCCTGGCGCACTCTATATAAGCCATCCCTCTCCACAAGTAGAAGGGTTCGCACCCCTGTAACACATACGCATATTATACAGTCGACCGCCTCCGGGCTCCGAGACGTAGGGCTGTTACTTCCTCCGAGAAGGGTCTGAACTCGTAAATCTCTTGCGTATACAACTACTCCATAGCTAGGATCTTGCCTCTCCATACCTACCCCCATTCTACTGTCAAACTTAGAACCACGACAGTTGGCGCCCACCATGGGGCGGGTGTTCTAGCGATTTGTTGGAGAAGTTGGGATTCTTTCGATCTCCTACATCATGGTTTCAGGTGGAGTTCTGGTCGACGGCCACAAGATCCGTCTCGGTGCACTCACGTTCGTCGCCGGCGACTCAGCAGCTTTAGGAGGCTCCACTCGGCGTGGGACGCGCTCCCGTCCGCTGAGGCGACGACTTTCAGCGCGTGTGTCGCATGGCGTCCTCCTGCGGCAACCGTCGACCCAGTATGGGTCGGCTCTGTGCCGTCCTCGCTCCCGATTTCCCTTGGCGCAAGCGTTCCGGTCGGTCGAGGCTTCAGCGGTGGGTGAGGCATGCGATGGCCCTTGATCGGCCACCCCCAAGTCGCGGCGTCGAGCCAAGCGAATCTCTCTACGGCTGTTCGACTGCCGATCGGTGGCTCAGAGATCTGCGTCCGAATGCGATAGCGATGACCCAGCGGCAGAGGTTACGATGGTCGATGGACCACTCGGTCCCCGGATTCACCGCACCAACGGAGGTGGCGGTGGAAGCGATCTGGAGCAAGCCCACGAAGAGTACCTGCCCGAGCCCCTCACTTCGCTTCAGAGGGAGGAGCTTCGCCGTCGGAACATGGATGCGCTTCACACTCCTATCGTCGGAGAAACCCCCGAGGCTCGTGCCTTGGAGGATGCGCGCTTGGCCAACCTGGCAGAGCGCACTCGACTGGAGAACCTTCAGCGGGTACTCGACGAGCGCGCGCGACCAAAGGTTCCAGAATCCAGTCGGCGTCAGCTCTTCCAGCCACCAACTCAGGTATATCGAACTCCGATTCAGAATTTAGCAGCTGCCGCTCGTATAGCAGAGTCAAGTTAGCCTTCCCAGTCGGAGGCGGGTAGAGGTTTGCTACAAATCAGAGATCTGCTTCGGGCGGCAGGAGACCAAAACTCAGTCGTATCACAGTCGCGGAACAGGATTCACAGCCGATCCATCGCTGCGAATTCAGTCCAGTCGGCCCATAGTCCGAGATCGCCCCCGAGGCGTGAGGAACGTGGGGGCCGGCGTGATGATCGATACAAGAGCCGCGGCAAAGTATGAGCACCGATTCGATCGCAATGATCGGCGTCAGTGCCCTCCTCCCTAGGGGTGGATCATACGCTCCTCGGCAGCAGGACGACAGACGCCTTGACAAGTGTTAGGCGAAGAGTTCGGTCGACCCGAGGAACCAGCTTTGATGCGAGATCTATTATCGTTCAAGGTTTGGTCGACAGGAACAGAGCTCACCGAGACGGCCATGATAGAGATGTTCCCTCCAGCAGCAGAGTTCATGTCTCAGGACCAGAGTGTTTCAGCAGAGCCATCAGAGCCGCGGTGATTCCTCCCAACTTCAGGTTGGCGACTGGAGTCAGTAAGTTCACTAGTGAATCCAAGCCTGACACTTGGCTTGAAGATTACCGAGTGGCTGTTCAGATCGGCGGCGGCAACGATGAGGTAGCCATGAAGCATTTGCCTCTTATGTTGGAGGGTTCAGCCAGAGCGTGGTTGAATCAGTTAGCACCCAGCAGTATTTACACTTGGGAAGATCTTGCCCGAGTGTTTGTCAGGACATTTGAAGGGACTTGCAAACGACCAGCAGGATTGACGGAGTTGCAGTCGTGTGTGCAAAAGTCGAGTGAAACTTTGAGAGATTATATCCAGAGGTGGATCACTTTGCAACACACAGTTGAGAATGTATCTGATCACCAGGCAGTCTGTGCCTTCAAAGAAGGTGTCAAGAACAGAGAGTTGAGTTTGAAATTCGGTCAAACCGGAGATATGACCCTCAGTCGGATGATGGAGATTGCCACCAAGTATGCAAATGGTGAAGAAGAGGATCGGCTCCGGAGTGGTAAATACAAATCGGCCGCCAATGAGGCCGGCGGAGGAAATTCCAGTCGGAAGCAGAAGCGCAAAGCCGAGCCAGCTGCTCCCGGAGAGGCCTTGCTGTGACCCTGGGAAAGTTCAAGAAACCCAAGGGTCCTTGGAACCCCAAGAAGGTAAAAGACCAGGATGGAAATGACGTGCTGGATCTGCCATGTCACATTCACACGAAGAAAGATGAAGAGGGTAAACTCATTTACCCGAAACACACCACTCGACAGTGTCGACTCTTGATTCAGCAGTTCCAAGGGAAACAACCCAAGGATAAGGATAAGGAGACAGACAAAGTCGAGGACAAAGATGACAGCGATGATGGATATCCCCAGGTCAATTCCACCCTGATGATTTTTGCTGACGTCGAAAGCAAAAGTCGATTGAAGGTTATCAATCGGGAAGTGAACATGGTCGCTTCGGCGACACCCAACTATCTGAAGTGGTCCCAGACCCCCATCACATTCGACCAGTCCGATCACCCGACGCACATTGCCACCCTTGGGAGGCAAGCGTTGGTGGTCGACCCGGTCGTCGAAGGCACTCGACTGACCAAAGTTCTGATGGATGGTGGTAGTGGCTTGAACATATTATACACAGAGACGTTGAAAGGGATGGGCATTCCGATGTCCAGACTCAGCACCAGTAACATGAGCTTCCACAGAGTCATTCCTGGAAAGAAGGCTGAGTCACTCGGCCAAATTGCTCTTGATGTAGTTTTTGGTGATTGAAGCATTTCGGGAAGAAAAGTTGACCTTTGAGGTCGTGGATTTCGAGCGCTTATCACGCTATTCGGGAAGACCAGCATATGCACGCTTCATGGCCCGACCATGTTACGTGTATCTTAAATCGAAGATGCCTGGTCCCAAGTGCGTGATCACTATTACGGCAATCGGAAGAAGGCGGAAGAGTGCTTCGGAAAGGCTTTAAGATCGCCGATGCTCGGTTGGCGTGGTAGAGCTACAAGAGTATCGAAAACTGCAGATCCGAGTGATTTGTTGCGAGCTAAGAAGCCGCTTCTGAGTCGACATTCAATCGACGGTGAGGCGAAACAGGTTCACATTCACCGAATGATCCCAATGCTGCTCGACCAACATCTCGACAACACTCGACTCAAAATAGGAAGAAGCGCTCATCCAGTTCCTCCGTGAGAACTGGGACATCTTTGCATGGAAGCCTGCTGACATGCCGGGTGTTCCCAGAGGGCTGGCTGAGCACCGCCTACGAGTCGACCCAAAAGTAAAACCGGCTAAAGAATATCTTCGACGGTCCGCCGTCCATAAGAGAAAGGCCATTGGTGAAGAGGTGGCTCGGCTCTTAGCGGCAGAGTTCATCCAAGAGATCTACCACTCCGAGTGGCTCGCCAATGTCGTCATGGTCCCCAAGAAGGACAAGTCGTTGCGCATGTGCATCGATTTCAAGCATATCAATCGGGCCTGCCCGAAAGATAATTTCCCTCTTCCTCGCATTGACCAAATAGTCGATTCAACTGCGGGATGTGAGAGGCTGTCTTTTTTAGACGCCTATTCCGGATACCATCAGATCCGTCTGTATGGACCCGATGAGATCAAAACAACGTTCATCACTCCATTCGGGTGCTTCTATTATGTCACCATGCCATTCGGTCTCAAGAATGCCGGAGCCACATTCATGAGGATGATTCAGAAGTGTTTGCTCACTCAAATCAGTCGGAATGTAGAAGCGTACATTCTGTACCGTACTTAGTGGTCAAGTCACGAAAGGGTTCCGACCTGTTGACTGACCTTGCTGAAACATTTGCCAATCTCAGGAGGTATGATATCAAGCTTAACCCATCGAAGTGCACATTTGGAGTTCCTGGTGGAAAGTTACTCGATTTTCTCGTTTCTGAGCGAGGAATCGATGCTAACCCAAAAGATTGGCACTATACTCGAATGAAGCATACAGTGCTTGTGCATGATGTCCGAAGCTTCTTTGGATGCTTGGCGCTTTAAGTCGATTCATCTCTCACCTCGGTGAAAAGGCATTGCCTCTTTACCGGTGATGAAGAAGTCAAACAAGTTCGAGTGGACTCGAAGTCGATGCAGCGTTTGCGAGCTAAAGCTCGCTCTCCACCAACCGGTGCTTGCTGCTCCTATCGGCAAAGAGCCTTTGTTGCTTTACATTGCAGCCTTTGGACAAGTCGTCGATTACCGTATTTACGGTCGGCGGGAAGAAGAAGGAAAAGCCTTCAAAGTTCAACGCCCAGTTTATTATCTTTACGAAGTCTTGACCCCATCAAAGCAAAGATACCCTCACTATCGAAGCTTGTTTATGGGATTTACATGACCACAAAGAAGGTTGCTCATTATTTCTCGATCATTCCATTACGATCGTCGTGACGCCCATTGTCGGAAATTCTTCATAACAGAGATGCAAGCGGTCGAGTGGCTAAATGGGAAATTGAACTCCTTCCCTTGATATCAAATTTGAGGCAAAAGCCATCAAGTCCCAAGCAATAGCAGACTTCCTCGCCGGTGGGTGAACAACAGCTTCCGACTCAAGTTCACTCGAACCTTCGGACTATGTTT
Source organism: Aegilops longissima (assembly GCA_021605205.1). NCBI lineage: Eukaryota > Viridiplantae > Streptophyta > Magnoliopsida > Poales > Poaceae > Aegilops > Aegilops longissima. The sequence continues at coordinate 32,359,301 of CM038678.1, read as the reverse complement.
TTGATGGTTCCAAGATGCTGAACGGTTACAGTGCGGGGTTGTATTGGTTTCCCCGAGGAGATAAGCTCAAATATGTTCTCGATTCACTTTGATTCTTCCAACAACGAAGCAGAATATGAAGCACTCTGTATGGGTTGCGTATGGCTATTTCACTCGGCGTTAAATCGCCTTATGGTCTCTGGCGACTCGGATCTGGTTGTTAATCAAGTGATGAAGGAGTGGGATGTCGAAGCCCAGCTATGACAGGTTATTCTTGTAATGCAAAGATGAGAAAGCTGGAGAGCGAAATTCGAGGGTTAGAGCTTCATCATATACCCGATCGAAAAATCAAGCTGCGGATGATTTGGCGAAGATAGGGTCCAAGAGGAAGCCATTCCCAGCAATGTATTTTGGAGCACATTCATGCACCATCGGTGCAGGAGGATCCTTTCACGGAAGAAGCACCGCAGCAAAAGAGTGCCAATGATCGGTGAAGTTGAGGTCCCGGCCGTGGTCGACCTGATTATGGAAGTTGTGGTCATCACTCCCGATCGACGATGCCGTACATCGCATATATCCTAAGGAAAGAACTCCCGAGAGAATGAAGAAGAGGCTCGACGGATCGTCCGTCGATCCAAGGCCTTCTGAGTGATCAAGGGACAATTGTACAGAGAAAGCGCGATGGAGTCGGCCGAAGTGTATCACGCCGGATGAAGGTCGATAATTCTTGAGGATATCCACTCGGGGACTGTGGCCATCATCGTCCTCTCGGACCATCGTGGCTAAAGCATACCGGCGGGATTTTCTTGGCGAAAGCAAATGAAATGGCAAAAGAAATAGTCGACAAGTGTGAAGGGTGTCAGTTCTATTCCAACATGTCACACAAGCCCGCCTCAGCCTTGAAGACCATTCCACTCGTCTGGCCCTTCGCTGTTTGGGGATTAGACATGATTGGACCGCTAAGAACTGGCAGAAGCGGCTTCACTCATTTGCTAGTAGCAGTCGACAAGTTCACCAAGTGGATCGAAGCCAAGCCCATCAAGAACCTTGATGCATGCACTGCTATCAGTTTCATCAGAGAATTGATATTCAGATATGGAGTTCCGCATAGCATTATCACCGACAATGGGTCAAACTTCGATAATGACAAATTCAAAGCCTTCTGCGCCTCTCAGGGCACGCGGGTCGACTACGCTTTAGTTGCTCATCCTCAGTCGAATGGACAAGCAGAGCGTGCAAACGGCCTCATTCTCAAAGGGCTGAAACCACGGCTGATGCATGATCTCAAGCACGCAACAGGAGCTTGGGTCGACGAACTTCCATCAGTTCTCTGGGGATTGAGGACCACTCCTAATCGGTCATTGGGAGAACTCCATTCTTCTGGTCTATGGAGCTGAAGCAGTTCTGCCGAGTGACCTGCTTCACAACGCCTCGAGTCGAACTATACTCAAGAAGAAGCGGAACAAGCCCGGCAAGATGATCGACCTCTTGGAAGAGGAGAGGAGATGGCCCTGATCCGCTCGACTATCTATCAGCAAGACTTGCGTCGATTCCATGCCGAAGCGTGAAGAGTCGAGCCTTCCAAGAGGAGATTTGGTCCTCCGAGTGGATCAACAGAAACCACACAAGCTCGCTCCCACTTGGGAAGGTCCTTCATCGTCACAAGAGTTCTCCACAACGGCGTATCATCTCTACAACGTTGATCGCGGATCGACGAGCCTCGAGCTTGGAATGCGGAGCTGCTCCGCCCCTTTTATACTTAATACTCACTCGGTTGAGATGTAGTAAAAGTACTTTTTGTAGTTTGTTTATCTAAGACAAGAATGTTATAATTTTCCCAGTGATTGTTATTACTTTTTGTTGAAATTTCCCCCAGTGGGTGGCTTAGCTGCGAATCCGGTTCGCCTAAGTTTGTAAAAAAAAATCCTTTCCGAGTAGCGAGCCGGTCTCCCACTCGGGGGCTTAGCTGCGAATCCGCTTCGCCTAAGTATTCAAAATCCTACCGAGTGGTGAGCCAGCCTCCCACTCGGGGGCTTAGCTGCAGTCCAAGTACTCGCCTAAGTATTCAAAATCCTACCGAGTGGTGAGCCAGCCTCCCACTCGGGGGCTTAGCTGCAGTCCAAGTACTCGCCTAAGTATTCAAAATCCTAGCGAGTGGTGAGCCAGCCTCCCACTCGGGGGCTTAGCTGCAGTCCAAGTACTCGCCTAAGTATTCAAAATCCTACCGAGTGGTGAGCCAGCCTCCCACTCGGGGGCTTAGCTGCAGTCCAAGTACTCGCCTAAGTATTTAGATCCTACCAAGTGGAGAGTCAGCCTCTCACTCGGGGGCTTAGCAACAGCCCAAGGATTCGCCTAAACATCCAAAATAAAGAACGCTTCGCAAGGACGACGAGGTGCAGGTCGACTGCTACCTTCTCCTTCAAAGCTACGCCATGAAAAACCTACCGAGTGGAGAGCAAACCTCCCACTCGGGGGCTTAGCTGCAGCCCAGTGCTCGCCTAAGTAATAGAAATCCTACCGAGTGGAGAGCAAACCTCCCACTCGGGGGCTTAGCTGCAGCCCAGTGCTCGCCTAAGTAATAGAAATCCTACCGAGTGGAGAGCAAACCTCCCACTCGGGGGCTTAGCTGCAGCCCAGTGCTTGCCTAAGTAATAGAAATCCTACCGAGTGGAGAGCAAACCTCCCACTCGGAGGCTTAGCTGCAGCCCAGTGCTCGCCTAAGTAATAAAAATCCTACCGAGTGGAGAGCAAACCTCCCACTCGGGGGCTTAGCTACAGTCCAGTGCTCGCCTAAGTAAGGAATTCATCTCAATCCGCAAGGACGACGAGGTGCAGGTCGACTGCTACCTTCTCCTTCGGAGCTTCACCACAAGTACAACGTGCGGTCCGGCTCAATCCGCAAGGACGACGAGGTGCAGGTCGACTGCTACCTTCTCCTTCGGAGCTTCGCCACAAGTACAACGTGCGATCCATCTCAATCCATAAGGACGACGAGGTGCAGGTCATTGCTACCTTCTCCTTCGGAGCTTCGCCACAAGTACAACATGCGGTCCATCCCAACCCGCAAGGACGACGAGGTCAGTCGCAGTCTGTGCTCCATCTCTACCTGCAAGATAGATGAAGTACAAGTCGACTGGAGTTTCACCTCAAGGATACTACCTACAACAATGAAATATATTCCGAATGAAGAGCAAAGTTCTCTCGAAGGCAAATAAAGCATGTTCAAGGATATATTAAGTTCGGATAAACGTCCTACGGATCCAAAGGGGCTCAGGCGTTAAGCCTGTTAAAGTTTGTCGGTTACAAAAACCACTCGGCATTCCGAGGCAAATTTAAGGTGGGACTTAGAAGTTTTTTACTCCTCCGGTGGAGGACTGGAAGGTGCAACAAACTGGTCCAGGTCGATTCCGTCGGCAATACGGGTAGCAGCAGCGATGAAGGTCTCCATGAAAGATCGGAAGTCATGCTTCCTGGTGTTGGCAACTTTGAGGGACGCCTTGACTTGTCCTCTTGCGCTTCCTTGCGGTGGGACGCGAACCGAGACGAGCAACATCAGCGCCACACCGCGAAGACTTTTTCCGTTCTTGCACTCGACTTGGAATCTCATTCGATCGAGTCATTAGGATTCAAGGTCATTCGAGTGTACGATCCGGCGGAGAGTCGAGTCGATCCGCGACACCGCAGCTTTCGGTCGAGCAAGATAATCCACCACGCTAGCAACGCGAGACTCGGTCGGAGCACATTCATGGCAACCGTCCTTCACGGGAGAGTTGATGGGGTCCAGGCTGGTCTCCACTGGTGGTTTCTTCTTGAAGTTTTGACAGAATTCGAAAACACAGCTCAGACTCAAAATAAGAATCATGCGATGAGCCGGTGATAGCAAGACAGTCGGGTAAAAGAGATTACCTTCAAGCATGAGAAATAGCTTCTTGGCGAGCCCTCCAAGATAAATCTCCAGTCATTTCGCTTCCCTTGATTGGCCAGCCTTGTCGACGAGCAATATTGTAGTTCTTGATCGACTAACTTCCTTGTTGGCGCGTCAAGAGCGGCTTTCAGCTTAGCATTTTCATCTTCAAGTTTGTCGATTGAGGCAAGCTTCTCTTCAACGAGCTTTGTTTTCTCCAAAGCCTATACGTACCCTCTGCAAGGTCAAGGTCCTTCTTCTTCAAAGTCTCTTCGGTTTATCTCAAAGCAACAATGAGAACGAGTTGAGAATGAACAAAAAACAAAGACATCGTCAAAGTTCTCACCAGCCATACCTTTTGCTTCATCCTTCGCCTACGCAAATTCTCCGAGCAAGCTTCAAGTCGAGGTTGAGCTGGATCTGTTTGTTCTCTAACTCGATTATAGCGAGCCACAAGCTGCAAGATTTCTACAAAGAGTCAACCAACGAAAGACATCAAAGACAGATCACTTGCGGTGACTAAGGAAAAATCGTAGCATTTCTAAGACTACAATCGAATCAAAGCATTGACGGTAGTCTCGGGACTACACCCAGCGGGTGCACTCAGCGATGCCCCCACTGGTTTTACCAATTTGGTTCGACCGATCGACCAAAAGAGACAAAAGGTTATGATTCTAAAACCATGGTTAAGTGTCGTGATCGATCGCGGTAAAAAAAATAGTTCTTTAGACTATAGTCATTGCACGATCCACCATAGTCTCGGGGACTACACCGGTGGGTGCACTTAGCGTGCCCCACGGTTTTACGGTTCCATTAGACTTGGTCCGTCCAGGTCGAGTGAAGAAGTTCACATATAAAGACTATAGTCATCGCACGCAGATCCACCATAGTCTCGGGGACTACACCGGTGGGTGCACTCAGCGTGCCCCACAAAACTCAATCGACACACCCCGGTGGGTGTACATATATAAATCTCGAGAAAGAAGCAGTTTGGGTAGCATATCCTAATGAGCAAGCAGTTTGGTAGCATATCCTATGAGCAAGCAACGATCGACTTACTTGGACATTGCTCGGAGAGCTGAACTAGCATCATAGGCGCTGGCTAGCCTCTCGGACCGCCTTCACTTGCTCCATCATGATCCCTGCTGGCGTATAGCCTCCTTAGCAGCACTCACTTGGTCTTCTGGGACGTGGTGTAGAGCAAAAAGGGATGGTGGATCAGCAGTCGACGAAGCAGGTCGGGCACTTGTCAGCGGTACAGCAAAAGACACAGATGCCCGAGTGGGTTTGCCTCCCTCGGAAACCAACATCTCAGGTATCGTCATAACTGGAGCAGCCTTGCCAGCAGGCACCCTCTTGTTTTTCCTCTTCCTCAATGGTGCTTCCTTGTCATCATCGGGGAGATCAATGACATGAGGTGGAACTACAAGAAAGATTCAAAAGTAAACATGGAAATCCAGTCGACTAAAAGCGAAACTACAGAGATCATACCAAGGTTGGAGGTGGCGGCATCTTCCATTTCATGATCTTCGTGCTTGGCTGAGGTCTCGGAGGTAGCAGCACTGCAGATTTCAAGAATCGGCTGATCAGTCATCAAGTCGACCAAAAGTACACTCATGTTGAATAGGGAAATACAAGTTCTGCTGGTTACCGGAGATGGTGGGAATGACCATCCGCATTTTGGGCAGGGCCTTTGCGGCTTTGACGACGTTGCTCGAGGTTGCTTTGGCGGTTTCTCGATCGGTAGCAGGGAAGTTGTCCGAGGTAAACCGTCGATGCCCGATGGGCCTTAACAGCTTTACCGCGCCCGCCGCCGGGTCATCGTCAACTTGGACCTTCCTTCCGGCGAGGAGGATCGACGTCTTCCTCCTCTTCCTCCTCCTCCTCCTCTTCATCAGAGCTGTCGTCCCCCTCATCCTCCTCACCGTTGGACTCCCATTCTTCCTGGCTTTCACCTCCGCTTCCTTCTTCTTCTTCGACTGGTTCCTGCGCCCCGTTGGGCATCGAGTACATCTCAGTGGTGACCTAGAAGATAACAAAACAAGGCAAAGGTCAGTCGACGAATTGGCATCTAAACAGAATGAAGGCAGCCGAATCATAGTCGGAGATAAGTGGTTATACCTTGTCCACTTCATAAGTCTGGTCGAGTGGTGGAATCCTCCTAGCTCCACGAGGGTTATCTTTGTTTCCTGTGATGGGAGTCATCCACTTCTCCAGCGTGGCGTCATCGACCTCCTCTGGATGGACCCGGGTGGTATCATCCGTACCTGAGTACATCCACATCGGATGGCCTCGGTATTGGAGTGGCTGAATACGACGTCGGAGGAAAACCTCCAGGAGATCCATGCCGGTCACCCCGTCGCGAATGAGCTAGACTACGCGTTCCATCAACAATTTTACTTGGGCCTTCTCCTCTGGTAGCACCTTCAGGGAAGATGGCCTGTTCACGCAACTCATGGAGAAAGGAGGAGTCGGTCGATTGCCCGGCGTCGGCTGGTCTTGGCGATAGAACCGGTCGATTGCCACCCTCTAACCGAAGTCGGGGAGAGTCATAGCCGGAAAGCGCTCTTCCCCTCATCCGGACCCGAGTCCCCACACATCTGGATTACTTGGGTTCTCTCGTCATTCGGGTTCGTTTTCTTCACCGTCTAAGAGCGACAAGTGAATATGTGCTTGAAGAGGCCCCAGTGCGGCCGACAGCCCAAGAAGTTTTCGCATAACGAAATGAAAGCAGCAAGGTAGACAATGGAGTTGGGAGTGAAATGATGGAGTTGCGCTCCAAAAAAGTTCAGAAACCCCCGGAATAAAGGATTCAGCGGCAGAGAAAATCCCCGATCTACGTGAGTGGCTAGGAGAACGCACTCACCCTCTTCAGGCTGCGGTTGCCACTCCGTTCTCCGAAGCCTCGCCGACCCATGGGGGATCAGTCCCTCATTGGCCAGATCGGTGAGGTCCTTCTCGGTGATGGTCGAGCGGATCCAGTCTCCCTGGACCCAACCTTGCGGCAGTTTGGACCGTGAAGAAGATCCGCCCCGACTGGGCGCTCTCCCCTTAGCCTTCGCCGCCGCCTTCTTCACCCGTTCCAAGGCTGCGGTCTTCTCCTTCACTATGGTCGCCGGTGAAGCAGGTACTGAGCTACGGCTCTGAGCAGGCTAAGAGCACAGCAAGAAGGTTTGGAGGCGGAGGGAGGAGAAGATTGAGGTTGCACTGTTCAAAATACCCCGTCCGATGCTTTATAAGGGGCCGCTTCCGAGTGGCTGACCGGTAGGCCCAGTCAATCCCGTCAAATCCCGCAACAGGCGTGCACGCGATACGTGGCGAAAAAGGCGGCGCGAAGATCGAGGTGTCATCGTCTTATCCCATCCGAGTGCCGTAGTTTTCTCCGCTTCGCGCGCTTCCCAAAATTCAGATCCGTCGCTCGGAAATCCTCAAGTTCACAAAGTTCACTCGACAAATGTGAAGAATGGATCAAGGCGACTGAAAGAGAAGTTGATGCCATCACTAAAAGGTCGTTGATCCAGGGTAAGACACACTCGCAACACGAAGAACAGGTCGGAAAGATTATCAACTCCTTCCTCACTCAAACCTCGATCCATTCGGGGGCTAATGATGAAGTCATGTACCTGGGGTAGGGTCATAGACCTGCCCAAAGGTAGCCTCCACAAGGACACTCGCGAAAGAAGCGGCCTTCTAGTTGACCTGGTAGGTTTCCACTCGACAGATTCAAAGACACTCGACCATGAAGACCCACTCGACCACCAGGAGTCCAAGAGCCACTTGATGTCCAAACGGTCTATAGTTAAATAGTCTTTATGATCATAATGATACTTTATGTAAGGCGTTACCAGTAACGCCTAGCCTTAACGTACCTTAAACCCTCTGCTACGTGGGCTGGCTGGGGTCCTGGCGCACTCTATATAAGCCACCCCCCTCCACAGGTAGAAGGGTTCGCACCCCTGTAACACATACGCATATTAATCCAGTCGACTGCCTCCGGGCTCCGAGACGTAGGGCTGTTACTTCCTCCGAGAAGGGTCTGAACTCGTAAATCTCTTGCGTATACAACTACTCCATAGCTAGGATCTTGCCTCTCCATACCTACCCCCCATTCTACTGTCAGACTTAGAACCACGACACGGACCACACTCCAGCAGTTGCAGATAAAAGACAAAAACAGGGCCGCTCAATAAATCTGGTTAAATATTATGAGGCGCCGAGTCTGCATATGGAGCTGTCGCTTAAACAAAATCAGGTGTTATCCCTCCTTTATATTTTTATCAGTATATTTTTACATCTTGTTGGCACCTTTACATTGCCCTATGATGTCTTTATACACAGGTAAATTATTATTTACAAAGGTGTTGTTATATTGCGGAGATGGAGGCGCGCCAACATCATTCAGCACAGATGGTTGTCCGTGTCACGTTACTCGATGGGCTCCTGCACCGATTTACAACGCCGCGGCCGTATCTCGCAACTGAACCGGATTACAACACCACAGATAACTCACCTGAGTTTGTGCCATTTCTAATGCTGTGGCCGACTCTTTCTCCTGCACCGGCTTACAGCGCCGCGGCCGACTCATCTGTCTATGCCGCCTCTGATACTGCGGTCATCTTTGTTGTCTGCCCCTGCAGTCCCGTCTACATCAACACGCCGGGCCGCACCTGTCTGCATGAGCTGTTTATTGAGTATGAGCGAGTCACTGCTTGGGTAGCCCGGTTTTATTCTTCCAACAAATTGAAGGCAAATTATTATGTATTATCAGCCGCCGTCTGCACTGGATGGCCAAACGGACAGGCGCACAAGTCGCCGCTACTACAGTTTGGTTAAACTTCAAGGAGCCAGTTGGAAGGAACCATTGGCCGAGTTGCTGACATGCCTCATATGGGAACATTTATAACCCGCCATGGTCATCTCAACATTCTATGGATTCACATCATGCTATCAACACCAATGATATACAACTTATGCCGGTTTATATCACGGTCAAATATGGAGAATCTCAAGACAACTCCTTGAGTCATCTTAAGACTCGGGGGTTACGATGATATGACTCAGCAAGTCTTGCTAGTTTCAACATTTCAAGTGCCCCAGGATGTTGAAGGGAAAGATAACCCGGTATCGGAGGCTAATGTTATATTGATAAAAATTTAAAGGCCGTCAGAAATATTCCGGCTCACAATGATGCTTCCGGTTTATAGTCCGTTTTAAGGGAAATCCCGTCTCCCACACAACGCTGAAGCCCTTAGTATCTGGTTCAAATCCGGTTTAAGAGGAAACTATCTCTTGCAAAACTCCGACGCTCTCAATATCCGGTTCAAAATCCCGGCTCAAGAAGAATTTATCTCTTGCAAAAATTTAAAGGTTGCCAAAGAGGACCTGCTGCCCTGACGCGTGGTTCAAACATGGGTATCCTGCCCTATGGGTTCATCTTCATATGATCACTTGGGGGATTCCTGTTCAAACATAGATGTATTCACCAAAGAGAACATAGCATTACTACCCTCTTGATGCGGCTATCAAGCCAATATTATCATAAGGGGCCAAAGAGAGTTTGTTGCACAACACAACTCAAACATAGGCACCCGGCAAGCACAGCTCAGAAATATATCACATGGGGGCTTCTGCTTGCAAATCGGAGTCCTGTCCATTAATCCGGCTATCACGCCACAACAAAGCTTGGGAGCTTCACACCCAAGGGGCCAAAGAGAGTCTTGTTGCTACGCATAGCTCAAACATAGGCACCCATTGAGCATAACTCACAAAATTACTTGGGGGCTCTTTGTGCACTGCAACAAAGAGTTTGAAAGGACCCTTGTAATATGCTATCAAGCATGGCTTGGAAGCCTGGTGTATTCACCTTAAACCCCGGGTTAACCTGCCTTCATCAAGTAAGCCACTCCTATCCGAGTAATCACGGCATGACTTTAACGTTTGACAAGTCAATCTTACACAGACCCTGAACTTGTCAAAGTTAAAACGACAATTGGTTAGTTGGAGGTCCATCTTAAAAGGCTTTGTCAAATGGTTTAACTCAGCGGCCTGGCAGCCCATGAAAAGCCTCGAATTTGGGCCTGGCAGCCCTTGAAAAGCCTCGACTACACAGTTTTATTTGCCTTTGTCAACATTTTTCTCTTTTGATAAATTTTATATTGAACTGGTGTCTATTGACCCGGCATGACTATCAGCCATCAGATTAACCCGGTGTTCATTAACCCGGCTCGACTTTCAACTACAAGTTGTCAGTACATAATCACTTATAATCCGGTGTTTATTGACCCGGCCTGGCTTTGGACTATAAGTTGCCAGTATATATTTGGATTGCGCCATTGGAATCATGTGCTCATAAATCATTGGATTATATTATTCATATCTTCAAATAGCCAATATGGCTGGATTTTATTATGGTTATCAATAACCAGTATTATGATTAAGGTTTTCAAAGTCGCTTTAGCGCAATGGCTATCATATTATCAATGGATATGATTTATTCTACAATTGAAGGAATAGTCCCGAGTTGCTGCAGTCTTACAACCCGGCACTTGGGGGCTACATTATTTCAGTTGAAATTACATCAAATACACAAGTCTCATGTCGCTGCAAGCATGCACCATGACACTTGGGGGCTAATGCAAAGCCATTTTTTGCTCATCTTATTGAAGACCCGACTCATCACATTATAATGAGCCAGCTCTTGGAGGCTACCAATTGCTCCTGTCAACAATTCAAGGTACACAAGTTAAATCCATTATATTGAAAGGTCCATTGCTCAGTTGGTAGAGCACAAGGCTCTTAACCTTGTGGACGTGAATTCAAGCCCCATGACGGTGGTTACATCATATGATGTTATTTTTGTTGAAGTATATATCAAATCCCAGCTCAATATTATCTTACTGAGCCGGCCCTTGGGGGCTACACCGTTGCTTTTCAAAGTTTACATGATTATATTTACAAAGTCCCTACTCATTATTGCATAATGACCCAGCCCTTGGGGGCTACACTGGTTGAAGTTTTTATGAACATAAGGCAATTTCAAGTCCCAGGTTGCTGTAAGCATGACAACCCGACGCTTGGGGGCTACATAATATGGAGTATTCAGTTTTTACTAGTGACTGAGATGAACAACATGGATTTCTTCAAAGTGGCAGTAATTATATGGGAACAAGTCTCAAATTATCACTTTGTTCTGTTCAAGACTTGGGGGCTACAGGTAATATGGATATAAGAGAGAAATATCTTCCAATTTTCAGTTTTGAGCTAACCAGGTTGACCCGGCGTCACCAACAATTGTTGACCCGGCATCACCAATCATGATGGCCTGGTGTCTGCAACAATCATGACAGGAATTATCAGTTTTTATAAACCGGCAAGTTCTACATCCTTAAATCGGCTGAAGATCAGATGAGTATTACAAGGACCAATATTTTTGTTAAGCATTGGGAGCTGAGTCAAATGAATTATTCTTCACAATATTTCTCTATGACAAACCAATGTCAGCAAATTGATTATGAAGCTGGCCTATGGACCTGGATTTTCTAGAAGGGAATGACAAGGATTTAAAGATGCTCAGAATCAGTTTAACATGGATAAATCCAAATTAAACTGGGGGCTAATCTCGGGGATATACCCCGCGGTATGACCCGGCCGGAGTCATAACCCGGCTGGGACTTGGTAAACCGGCGGATGGTAAACCGGCGAACAATTAAGACAGATGGCTAAGGCAGACGGTAAACCGGCGAGTGGTAAACCGGCAGGTGTTAAGACAGATGGTAACATCGGCAGGAGTTAAGTCAGATGATAACCCGACAGGTGTTAAGTCAATCATAACCCGGCAGACCATGTTAAACCAGCAAACCATGTTAAACCGATAGACCATGTTAAACCAGCAGACCATGTTAAACCGGCAGACCATGTTAAACCGGCAGACGTTAAGAAGCCTATGAAGGGAAGTCAAAATAGTTTAAGTCTTAAGTCCGAGATGGACTCTACATGTAACCCGCCCCTTCAACTTATATAACGAGGGGCAGGGCTCCCCAAAGAGGGACAAGAAGCACGAAACAATCTCTAGGGCTAGACACAACTAGAGGAGAGCCGGTTTACGGCGACTCCCTCGTGATGATAATGAGATCTAGCCTCAAACAGCATGTAGGGTTGTTACGGATGATGTTTCCCGGGGCCCGAAGCTGTCTAAACCCTTGTCTTGTGTTGCGTCTCTCGATTCCGCTCAACCCCTCTCAAGCTACCACATAGATGCGTTGGCCTCATGACTAAGTCCTCACACTAAGGACATCTGACGTGTTAATTCCACGACAGCATACGTTCTAAGAAGGGCTGTAGCACAGGCCGGTGTTAAAGAAGAGGTCCAGACGACAGTGGTCGTCCAAAGTGTTGGGGAACGCGGTAATTTCAAAAAAATTCCTACGATCACGCAAGATCTATCTAGGGGATGCATAGCAACGAGAGGGGAGAGTGTGTCCACGTACCCTCGTAGACCGAAAGCGCGGAAGCATTATGACAACGCGGTTGATGTAGTCGTACGTCTTCACGACCCGATCGATCCAAGTACCGAACGTTTAGCTCGATGACGTCCCTCGTACTCCTGATCCAGTTGAGGCTGAGGGTGAGTTTCGTCAGCACGACGCCGTGGTGATGGTGATGATGATGCTACTGGCGCAGGGCTTAGCCTAAGCTCCGCAACGGTATGATCGAGATGTATAACTGTGGAAGGAGGCATCGCACACGGCTAAGAGATTGTCTATTGTGCCTTTGGGGTGTCCCCTGCCCACGTATATAAAGGAGGGAGGAGGAGGCCGGCCCTAGAGGGGGCGCGCCAAGTGTGGGGAGTCCTACTAGGACTCCCTAGTCCTAGTAGGATTCCCCTTTTTCCTTTCCGGAGTAGGAGAGAAGAAAGAGGGAAAGAGAGAGGGAGTAGGAAAGGGCAAGGGGGGACGTCGCCCCCTTTCCCCTAGTCCAATTCGGACCCAGGGGGCGCGCGCCTCCTTCCCTTTGGCTTGCCTCCTCTATTCCCGTATGGCCCAATAAGGCCCAATACTTCTCCCGACGAATTCCCTTAACTCTCCAGTACTCCGAAAAATACCCGAATCACTCGGAACCTTTCCGATGTCCGAATATATCCTTCCAATATATAGATCTTTACCTCTTGACCATTTCGAGACACCTCGTCATGTCCCCGATCTCATCCGGGACTCCGAACAAACTTCAGTCATCATATCACATAACTCATAATACAAATCGTCATCAAACGTTAAGCATGCGGACCCTACAGGTTCGAGAACTATGTAGACATGACCGAGACACATCTCTGGTCAATAAACAATAGCGGAACCTGGATGCTCATATTGGCTCCCGCATATTCTATGAAGATCTTTGTCGGTCAAACCGCATAACAACATACGTTGTTCCCTTTGTCATCGGTATGTTACTTGCTCGAGATTCGATCGTCGGTATCTCAATACCTAGTTCAATCTCATTACCGACAAGTCTCTTTACTCGTTTCGTAATACTTCATCCCGCAACCAACTCATTAGTCACAATGCTTGCAAGGCTTATAGTGATGAGTATTACCGAGAGGGCCCAGAGACACCTCTCCGAAACACGGAGTGACAAATCCTAATCTCGATCTATGCCAACCCAACAAACACCTTCAGAGACACCTGTAGAGCACCTTTATAATCACCCTTTTACGTTGTGATTTTTGGTAGCACACAAAGTGTTCCTCTGGTATTCGGGAGTTGCATAATCTCATAGTCTGAGGAACTTGTATAAGTCATGAAGAAAGCAATAGCAATGAAACTAGCACGATCATAATGCTAAGCTAATGGGTGGGTCATGTCCATCACATCATTCTCCTAATTATGTGATCCCGCTCATCAAATGACAACACATGTCTATGGTTAGGAAACTTAACCATCTTTGATTAACGAGCTAGTCAAGTAGAGGCATACTAGGGACTATAGGTTTTGTCTATGTATTCACACATGTAATAAGTTTCCAGTTAATACAATTCTAGCATGAAATTATAAAAATTTATCATGAATTAAGGAAATAAATAATAACTTTATTATTGCCTCTAGGGCATATTTCCTTCAGTCTCCCACTTGCACTAGAGTCAATAATCTAGTTCACATCGTCATGTGATTTAACACCAATAGTTCACATCTTTATGTGATTAGTTCACATCACCATGTGACTAACACCCAAAGGGTTTACTAGAGTCAATAATCTAGTTCACATTGCAATGTGATTAACACCCAAAGAGTACTAAGGTGTGATCATGTTTTGCTTATGAGAGAAGTTTAGTCAACGAGTCTGTCACATTCGCAAATATTCTATGCCTACAATACTCTGCATAGAGCTACTCTAGCTAGTTGCTCCCTCTTTCAATATGTATCCAGATTGAGACTTAGAGTCATCCGGATCGGTATAAAAGCTTGCATTGACGTAACTCTTTATGATGAACTCTTTATCACCCCCATCACCGAGAAACATTTCCTTAGTCCTCACTAAGGATAATTTTGACCGCTGTTCAGTGATCTACTCTTAGATCACTATTGTACCCCCTTGCCAAACTCATGGCAAGGTACACAATAGGTCTGGTACACAGCACAACATACTTTATAGAACCTATGACTGTGGCATAGGGAATGACTTTCATTCTCTTTCTATCTTCTGCCGTGGTCGGGCTTTGAATCTTACTCAACTTTACACCTTGTAATACAGACAAGAACTCCTTCTTTGACTGATCCATTTTGAATTCTTTCAAAAACTTTTCAAGGTATTTACTCATTGAAAAATCTTATCAAGCGTCTTGATCTATGGATCTTGATGCCCAATATGTAAGCAGCTTCACCGAGGTCTTTCATTGAAAAACTCTTAATCAAGTATCCCTTTATGCTATCCAGAAATTCTATATCATTTCCAATCAACAATATGTCATCCACATATAATATTAGAAATGCTACAGAGCTCCCACTCACTTTCTTGTAAATACAGGCTTCTTCAAAAGTCTGCATAAAACCATATACTTTGATCAACTCATCGAAGCGTATATTCCAACTCCGAGAGGCTTGCACCAGTCCATAAATGGATCGCTGGAGCTTGCACACTTTGTTAGCACCATTTGGATCGATAAAACCTTCAGGTTACATCATATACAACTCTTCTTCTAGAAATCCATTCAGGAATGCAGTCTTTACATCCATTTGGCAAATTTCATAATCATAAAATGCAGCAATTGCTAACATGATTCGGACAGACTTAAGCATCGCTACAGGTGAGAAGGTCTCATCGCAGTCAACCCCTTGAACTTGTCGAAAACCTTTCGCGACAAGTCGAGCTTTGTAAACAGTAACATTACCGTCTGCGTCGGTATTTTTCTTAAAAATCCATTTATTTTCTATGGCTTGCCGATCATTGGGCAAGTCCACCAAAGTCCACACTTTGTTCTCATACATGGATCCCATCTCAGATTTCATGGCCTCAAGCCATTTCACGGAATCTGGGCTCATCATCGCTTCCTCATAGTTCGTAGGTTCATCATGGTCGAGTAACATGACTTCCAGAACAGGATTACCATACCACTCTGGTGCAGATCTTACTTTGGAATACCTATGAGGTTTTGTAGTAACTTGATCTGAAGTTTCATCATCATTAGCTTCCTCACTAATTTGTGTAGGAATCACTTGGAACTGATTTCTGTGATGAACTACTTTCCAATTCGGGAGAAGGTACTATTACCTCATCAAGCTCTACTTTCCTCCCACTCACTTCTTTCGAGAGAAACTCCTTCTCTAGAAAGGATCCATTCTGAGCAACGAATATCTTGCCTTCGGATCTGTGATAGAAGGTGTACCCAACAGTTTCCTTTGGGTATCCTATGAAGATGCACTTCTCCGATTTGGGTTCGAGCTTATCAGGTTGAAGTTTTTTCAAATAAGCATCGCAACCCCAAACTTTAAGAAACGACAACTTTGGTTTCTTGCCAAACCACAGTTCATAAGGCGTCGTCTCAAAGGATTTTGATGGTGCCCTGTTTAACATGAATGTGGATGTCTCTAATGCATAACCACAAAACGATAGTGGTGAATCGGTAAGAGACATCATATATTGCACCATATCCAATAAAGTGCGGTTACGACGTTCGGACACACCATTACGATGTGGTGTTCCATGTGGCGTGAGTTGTGAAACTATTCCACATTGTTTTAAATGAAGGCCAAACTCGTAACTCAAATAATCTCCTCCACGATCAGATTGTAAAAACTTTATTTTCTTGTTACGATGATTCTCCACTTCGCTCTGAAATTCTTTGAAATTTTCAAATGTTTCAGACTTGAGTTTCATTAAGTAGATATACCCATATCTGCTCAAATCATCTGTGAAGCTCAGAAAATAATGGTACCCGCCACGAGCATCAACACTCATTGGACCGCATACATCGGTATGTGTTATTTCCAATAAGTAACTAGCTCGTTCCATTGTTCCGGAGAACGGAGTTTTAGTCATCTTTCCCATAAGGCACGGTTCGCAAGAATCAAATGATTCATAATCAAGTGATTCGAAAAATCCATCTTTATGGAGTTTCTTCATGTGCTTTACACCGATATGACCCAAACGGCAGTGCCACAAATATGTTGCACTATCATTATCAACTTTGCATCTTTTGGCATCAATAATATGAATATGTGTATCACTACGATCAAGATTCAATAAACCATCAACATTGGGTGTATGACCATAGAAGGTTTTATTCATGTAAACAGAATAACAATTTATTCTCTATCTTAGATGAATAATCGTATCGCAATAAACATGATCTAATCATATTTATGCTCAACGCAAACACCAAATAACATTTATTTAGGTTCAACACTAATCTCGAAAGTATAGGGAGTGTGCGATGATGATCATATCAATCTTGGAACCACTTCCAACACACATCGTCACTTCACCCTCAACTTGTCTCTATTTATTCTGTAACTCCTATTGCGAGTTACTAATCTTAGCAACCGAACAAGTATCAAATACCCAGGGGCTACTACAAACACTAGTAAGGTACACATCAATAATTTGTATATCAAATATACCCTTGTTCACTTTTCCATCCTTCTTATCCACCAAATATTCAGGGCATTTCTGCTTCTAGTGACCATTTCCTTTGCAGTAGAAGCACTCAGTTTCAGGCTTTGGTCCAGCTTTGGGCTTCTTCACGGGAGTGACAACTTGCTTGCCATTCTACTTGAAGTTCCCTTTCTTTCCCTTTGCCCTTTTCTTGAAACTAGTGGTCTTGTCAATCATCAACACTTGATGCTCTTTCTTGATTTCTACCTTCGTCGATTTCAGCATCACGAAGAGCTCGGGAATCGTTTTCGTCATCCCTTGCATACTATAGTTCATCACGAAGTTCCAGTAACTTGGTGATGGTCACTAGAGAACTTTGCCAGTCACTATCTTATCTGGAAGATTAACTCCCACTTGATTCAAGTGATTGTAGTACCCAGAGAATCTGAGTACATGATCACTGCTTGAGCTATTCTCCTCCATATTTTAGCTATAGAACTTGTTGGAGACTTCATATCTCTCAACTCCAGTATTTGCTTGAAATATTAACTTCAACTCCTGGAACATCTCATATGGTCCATGACGTTCAAAACGTCTTTGAAGACCCGATTCTAAGCCATTGAGCATGGTGCACTAAACTGTCAAGTAGTCATCATATTGAGCTAGCCAAACGTTCATAACGTCTGCATCTGCTCCTGCAATAGGTCTGTCACCTAGAGGTGCATCAAGGACATAATTCTTCTGTGCAGCAATGAGGATAAACCTCAGACCATGGACCTAGTCCGCATCATTGCTACTATCATCTTTCAACTTAGTTTTCTCTAGGAACATATAAAAACATAGGGAAGCTACAACGCGAGCTATTGATCTACAACTTAATTTGCAAAATACTATCAGGATTAAGTTCATGATAAATTAAAGTTCAATTAATCATATTACTTAAGAACTCCCACTTAGATAGACATCCCTCTAGTCATCTAAATGATCACGTGATCCAAATCAACTAAACCATGTCCGATCATAATGTGAGATGGAGTAGTTTTCAATGGTGAACATCACTATGTTGATCACATCTACTATATGATTCACGCTCGACCTTTCGGTCTCAGTGTTCCGAGGCCATATCTGCATATGCTAGGCTCGTCAAGTTTAACCCGAGTATTCTGCGTGTGCAAAACTAGCTTGCACCCGTTGTATGTGAACGTAGAGCCTATCACACCCGATCACCACGTGGTGTCTCAGCACGAAGAACTGTAGCAATGGTGCATACTTAGGGAGAATACTTATACCTTGAAATTTAGTAAGGGATTATCTTATAATGCTACCACCGTTCTAAGCAAAATAAGATGCATAAAAGATAAACATCACATGCAATCAAAATATGTGACATGATATGGCCATCATCATCTTGTGCTCATGATCTCCATCACTGAAGCATCGTCATGATCTCCATCATCACCGACGCGACACCTTGATCTCCATCGTAGCATCGTTATCGTCTCGCCAACTATTGTTACTACGACTATCGCTATCGCTTAGTGATAAAGTAAAACAATTACATGGCGATTGCATTGCATACAATAAAGAGACAACCATATGTCTCCTGCCAGTTGCCGATAACTTTGTTACAAAACATGATCATCTCATACAAAAATTTATATCACATCATGCCTTGACCATATCACATCACAACAAGCCCTGCAAAAACAAGTTAGACGTCCTCTACTTTGTTGTTGCAAGTTTTACGTGGCTGCTACGGGCTTAGCAGGAACAGTTCTTACCTACGCATCAAAACCACAACGATTTTTTATCAAGTGTGTTGTTTTAACCTTCAACAAGGACCGGGCGTAGCCACACTCGATTCAACTAAAGTTGGAGAAACAGACACTTACTAGCCACTTGTGTGCGAAGCACGTCGGTAGAACCAGTCTTGCGTAAGCGTACGCGTAATGTCGGTCAGAGCCGCTTCATCCAACAATGCCGCTGAATCAAAGTATGACATGCTGGTAAGTAGTATGACTATTATCGCTCACAACTCTTTGTGTTCTACTCGTGCATATAACATCTATGCGTAGACCTGGCTCGGATGCCACTGTTGGGGAACGCGATAATTTCAAAAAATTTCCTACGGTCATGTAAGATCTATCTAGGCGATGCATAGCAACGAGAGGGGAGAGTGTGTCCACGTACCCTCGTAGACCGAAAGAGGAAGCGTTATGACAACGCGGTTGATGAAGTCGTACGTCTTCACGATCCGACCGATCCAAGTACCAAACGTACGACACCTCCGCGTTCAGCACACGTTTAGCTCGATGACATCCCTCGTACTCTTGATCCAGTTGAAGCTGAGGGTGAGTTCCGTCAGCACGACAGCGTGGTGACGGTGATGATGATGCTACTGGCGCAGGGCTTTGCCTAACCTCCGCAACGGTATGATCGAGATGTGTAACTGTGGAAGGAGGCACCACACACGGCTAAGAGATTGTCTGTTGTGCCTTTGGGGTGTCCCCTGCCCACGTATATAAAGGAGGGAGGAGGAGGAGGCCGGCCCTAGAGGGGGCGCGCCAAGTGTGGGGAGTCCTACTAGGACTCCCTAGTCCTAGTAGGATTCCCCTTTTTCCTTTCCGGAGTAGGAGAGAAGAAAGAGGGAAAGAGAGAGGGAGTAGGAAAGGGCAAGGGGGGACGCCGCCCCCTTTCCCCTAGTCCAATTCGGACCCAGGGGGCGCGCGCCTCCTTCCCTTTGGCTTGCCTCCTCTATTCCCATATGGCCCAATAAGGCCCAATACTTCTCCCGGCGAATTCCTGTAACTCTCCGGTACTCCGAAAAATACCCGAATCACTCGGAACCTTTCCGATGTCCGAATATAGCCTTCCGATATATCGATCTTTACCTCTCAACCATTTCGAGACTCCTCGTCATGTCCCCGATCTCATTCGGGACTCTGAGGAAACCTCGATCATCAAATCACATAACTCATAATACAAATCGTCATCAAATGTTAAGCGTGCGGACCCTACGGGTTTGAGAACTATGTAGACATGACCGAGACACATCTCTGGTCAATAACCAATAACGGAACCTGGATGCTCATATTGGCTCCCACATATTCTACGAAGATCTTGATCGGTCAAACCGCATAACAACATACGTTGTTCTCTTTGTCATCGGTATGTTACTTGCCCGAGATTCGATTGTCGGTATCTCAATACCTAGTTCAATCTCATTACTGACAAGTCTCTTTACTCGTTCCGTAATACTTCATCCCGCAACCAACTCATTATTCACAACGCTTGCAAGTCTTATAGTGATGAGTATTATCGAGAGGCCCAGAGATACCTCTCCGAAACATGGAGTGACAAATCCTAATCTCGATCTATGCCAACCCAACAAACACCTTCGGAGACACCTATAGAGCACCTTTATAATCGCTCTTTTACGTTGTGACATTTGGTAGCACACAAAGTGTTCCTCTGGTATTCGGGAGTTGCATAATCTCATAGTCTGACGAACTTGTATAAGGCATGAAGAAAGCAGTAGCAATAAAACTAACACGATCATAATGCTAAGCTAACGGATGGGTCATGTCCATCACATCATTCTCCTAATGATGTGATCCCGTTCATCAAATGACAACACATGTCTATGGTTAGGAAACTTAATCATCTTTGATTAACGAGCTAGTCAAGTAGAGGCATAGTAGGGACTATAGGTTTTGTATATGTATTCACACATGTAATAAGTTTCCGGTTAATACAATTCTAGCATGAATAATAAACATTTATCATGAATTAAGGAAATAAATAATAACTTTATTATTGCCTCTAGGGCATATTTCCTTCACAATGGTGGTCGCGTCATCGTATAGTTCGTGTGTCAAGCAAGCCTAAAAATTTTCATGACGATTATTAAGTATGCACGTCAAAGTATGTCACAACTTTACACTGCCTAGAGCCCGACGCATCATAGTTAGGGTACATATCCGATGGAGTAGGGTCAGGTATCTCCTTTGAGTGAGAGTGCTCAACGATGCGTAAGCGTGTTCTGGTCATGTAGCGCCGCAAATAGAGATTGAATGCATTGAGATCAACGTCGTGATTCTCGTGCCATAGATGTGTGTTTGCTGTCTCCCATTCTGTAACATACGGCTCTAGTCTAACTAGTCAGTCAGCAGTTGTCCTGGTCATGCCCTTCCTCGTCGTCCTAAAATTGTGGTGTTCAACAATTACCTAATGCTTCGAATGGAGTACTGTCCAAGATAATGCAACATTGAAAAACTAGTTAATACCTGTGGATGTGTGTGATACGTCTCCAAGGTATCTATAATTTTCGATTGTTCCATGCTGTTATATTATCATTCTTGGATGTTTTACAATCATTTTATAGTCATTTTATATCATTTTTGGTATTAACTTGTTGACATAGTGCCTAGTGCCAGTTGTTGTTTTCAGCATGTTTTTTACATCACAGGAAATCAATACCAAACGGAGTCCAAACGAAACAAAACTTTTTGAGGATTTTTTTGGGCCAGAAGACATCCAGTGGGACATGAAAGCATCTGGGGGTGCTCCGAGGGGAGCACAACCCACCAGGGCGCGCCTGGGCCCCCAGGCGCGCCCCGGTGGGTTATGCCTACCTCGGGTGCCCCCTGAACCGCCTCTTTGCTCTATAAATACCCCAATATTCCAGAAGCCCTAGGGGAGTCGACAAAAATCAATTCCAGCCACCGCAGTGTCTAGAAACACAAGATCCAATCTAGACACCATCTCGGAGGGGTTCATCATGTCCATTGGTGCCTCTCTAATGATGCGTGAGTAGTTCTTCGTAGACCTACGGGTCTGTAGTTAGTAGCTAGATGGCTTCTCTCTCTCTCTCTCTCTCTCTTGATTATCAATACAATGGTCTCTTGGAGATCCATATGATGTAAGTCTTTTTGCGGTGTGTTTGTTGGGATTCGATGAACTTTGAGTTTATGATCAGATCTATGTTTTTATCCATGAAAGTTATTTGATTCTTCTTTGATCTCTTATATGCGTGATTGATTATAGTCTCGTACTTCTTCTCCGATATTTGGGTTTTGTTTGGCCAACTTGATCTATTTATCTTGCAATGGGAAGAGGTGCTTTGTGATGGGTTCGATCTTACGGTGCTTGATCCCAGTGACAGAAAGGGAAACGACACGTATGTATCGTTGTAAATTTTTAGAATCCTCAAATTCTAAAAGGAAAAAAAAGTTATGCTCAAATTTCAATTTTTTTTTGAATTTTGGTTAAATCTGGTCAATCTATGGTCAAACTACTTATTCAAGAAGTATTAGTGGTACTAAATAATTATTCAAGAAAATTAGTGTTACTAAATAATTATTTCAGTATTTTGAATTTTGGTCAACTATGGTCAAACTATGATCAAACTACTTATTCAAGAAATATTAGTGTTACTAAATAATTATTGTTTATTAGAATAATAGTTTCAAACTCAAACAGTGAAACGTGTGACTTCATGGTCAAGTTAAACTCCTGAGGGTTAATAGGATTGACATCTTACTATTGTCAAGAAAACAACAAGTGCAGACTTGGAAACGAGGGGGAATAGAACTCGGAAGTTAAGCGTGCTCAGGCTGGAGTAGTGAGAGGACGGATGACCGGCCGGGAAGTTAGATGATTTGGAATGATGAGGGGTGATTAGAGATTAGAGGTTAAATTGAGAAGTGATGAGTGGTGATTAGAGTAGATATTAAATTGTAAAATAATTCAGAAATTTGAAAATCGGAAAAAAATTCAGAAAATTGAAAATCAGAAAAAAGATTCAAAAAATAAAATTTCGTAAAATTTCCTTTAGTCCCGGTTGGTAACACCAACCGGGACTAAAGGTGGAGCTCCAGACAGCGGCCACGTGGAGGGCCTTTAGTCCCGGTTCATATAAGAACCGAGACTAAAGGGGGGGGGGCTTTAGTACCGACCCTTTAGTCCTAGTTCCAGTACCGGTACTAAAGACCCTCTAGAACCGGGACAAATGAGCCTTTTTATACTAGTGGTATGACCAGTACAAAAGTTGATTACTTGGAGAGAATCTGACCCCGCTTCAATTTGGTTAAATCCCAAAGAATTGGCAAATGATAGTCCATCTCTCATAGCCGCCTCCGTGGTAATTGCATCAGCTGCCACTGGGATGAACTTACATTGTGTCGGTGGGAAACGACACCTATGGGATCACTAGAATCCCTACTACGGTTGCGGGGCACGGGGTTGTGAGAAGAGCAGGATTAGTAATCAGCACAAAGATCATTTACCCAGGTTCGGGCCGCGAGGATGCGTAAACCCCTAGTCCTGCTTGGTGGATGTATTGAGTGTTCTTGAGCTCTTGAACTAGCTATGGGTGCTGTGTGGTTCGAAAGAGCCGAATCCTTTTCCTGTGCGCCATGGGCCTCCTTTTATAGGCGAAAGGGGCTGCCACAGTGGCACACAGGAGGTGGAAAGGCCTACAGTGCTGCGAGCTTATCGCTAGTATTACAGTACAAGACGCATTTAATTCGCGGCTTAGGTGTCCCTTCACTTTATTGGGGATGGGAGCGAGGCCCGTCCCGTCCATCGCCGCTTCTCCTTGCTTCGACACGTGCCCTGGCCAGCGATGCATGCGGTGCCATGTAGGCAGGCAAGCAGCTGAGGTGGCACGGTGGTGGAGCCATCACAAAGATCTGCATGCTACCACGCAAGCGTGTGCTGAGTTGGCTTGGAAGCTGCATGTTGCCACGCAGGTGCCTACCCAGCTGGTTGGGCTGGCACCTACATGCGAACGGCGGTGGAGACTTGGCTGGTACGGGCCTGTCGGTGGCCCTGCTGACGTCCTTGGCAAGGGTCTTGTCGGGTGGACCGGCAAGGGTCTTGCCGTGGCGCGCTATCGTCCCCGGCAAGGATCTTGCCGGGGGCCTTGTGGGTTTCCTCGGTAAGGATCTTGTTGAGGGTTGTTGCCTTCCAATCCTCATCTGATCTTGAATATCCTTTGTCTTCACAAAGATCTGCATGCCACCATGGAGGTGCCTCCTGAGACCTGGCCCAACGTGGTTGTTGGCGTTGGGGACCGTGGGCTCGAGGGTGGCCCGCTCCGCTGGTGTGGGCGAGCTGCCCCGACAAGGGTCCTTGCCGGGGAAACCTGCTTCGTCCATCCGATCTCTGTGGCCTTGGTGTTGTGCTGATTGCTTTTGTGGCTTTGACTCCTTCCTTCCCTCCTCTGCCCTGCTATGCGTGGTTTCGGCCTGTGGGTCTGACTGCCCGTGCACAAGTAAGGGGTACAAAGGAGTGCCCCTACTTTAGTACACCGACAGGAGCTTCCGGGCCTGGGCCACACATAAGCGCGACACGTTGTTGGGCCAGGCCCAAAGCAGTCTTGTGAGGCGACGGCAGGCGGTTTTTACCATGATAGCGCTTTTTCGTCACTGCGCTTCCCCACGACCCTCATGACGTGGGGGAGGTCATGCGTGACGTGGGGGGCATGCGTGGGGCGGTGTTCGCATGCATGCGTTGTATCGCAGTTAATGGGAAAGGAGGCGGCCTGCGCCTTCCCCGTAAAAAGGAATAACCGCGGGCGCGCTGCTCACTTTACCCCTTCCCTGCGTCTTCTCCAATCTTGGAACCGCCGCCCCCTTTCTTCCTCCTTCTCAAGCCCCCCTCGTCTTCGTCGACCGTCGCTGCGCTTCCGCCATCCTCTGCCCTCTTGCTTCTTGCAGCCGCCATGGCACCCAAATCCACCAAAGGCAAGGGAGTGGACAAAGATGCCGGGGCGGCGGAGCAGCCGCAGAGCGAGCTGGTGGCGCGATGGGCGCAGTTCGCCTACTTTCCCTCGACGGTTGACGTGTCCGAGCTCCAGGAGTTCTTCAAACCTCTCTGTGTGTGTGTGGGTGTGGGGGGGCGGGGGGTTGAAGACGGGGGGAGAAACGATGGGGCATCCAGCCACGCGCGTCATCCCCGCCTGCACCGGGGCCGTCCCAAATCGGTACCCCTTCTTTGTCATCCAAGCGTGCCCAGACGCCGCCACCTCCCCCCTTGCCGGCAGATGTCGGCGCAGGGATCGCTTTTGATTTGGGACCCCTCAACCCGGAGAGGAAGAGGAAGGCAGCAGAGGAGGAGGAGGAGGAGGAGGATGAAGAGTAACCTCTGCTTCCCCCCTTCTTTTCTTTTTTGTTTTCTCCATTTCCTCAGATGGTGCCGCTTACTCTGAGTCATCTTCATCTCGCAGGGACGTGGAGACGCTAGCCCAAAGGGTGAAGAGGGCCAGGATCTCGACGAGCGGCCAACCCCCGGCAGGCACCTCCAGCACACCACTGGTGGTGTTGAGCAGCCCGGACAGCAGCCCCCGGCCCAGCCCTCAGCGTGAGTTCATGACCCGTCCTTCATCGACGTGCGCTAGGGGTATGATACTTTGGTACTGACCTTGCCGTGGATGCAGGAGGGGAGCAGCAGCAAGGGGAGCCACAGAGGGCTTCTCCCAACGTGCCGCCCCCATCGACCACGCCGCTCCGAGGAGCGTCCCCGGCATGGGTACCAAGCACCGAGTCCATGCACACGGAGGAGGAGGAGAACGCAGGCGCCAGTGGCTTCGCCTCGACGCCGGACCTTGGCAGAGAGGGGACTTCTGCTTCCCGACTTGGCGCGGGTAAGCCACTTGCTTTCTGTTTTTGCTTGCGTTTTTTCTTTCTTCTTTACTGGCTTTTGATCTTGGCTCCACCCTGTCCCCTTCTTGGCATTCAGACTTCTCCTCGATGGACCCAGAGGACGTCGACACCATCATCAAGGACGCCGCCGAGGATGCCGTGGTGCAGGCCGAGAAGATCACCGCCGAGGAGAGTGCCAAGGGCGCTGCCGAGGACGCCGCCAAGGGGCCCGTCGAGGAGCCCGGCAAGGGGCCTGCCGGGGAGGCCGGCAAGGCTGCTGCCGAGGAGGTGGTGGTCGATGACCAGCCCTCCTCCTCCGCTGCCTCCGGCTCCGGCAGGTACCTGAGGGTGAGCGATGACCTCTTTGTCCATCTCCCAGGCGCGTCGAGCACCAGGGCTCCCATCAAGGGGGAGGTGTGCGACGACGAGGTGCTTGCCGCTGCCGGCCTCGAGGTCGTCGACGAGCCGAGCGTTGGTGGTGACGGCTCCCAGGAGGAGCGGCTGCTCCAGGCCATGGGCGCCAGCTTCCGGAAGCTCCAGGTGCTCCACCGCGCCCGATTGGACAAGGCTAAGTCCAGGACAACGATGGTGGAGAAGGCAGAGGTGGACTTCGAGGGGCGCATCACCGAGGCGCAAGACTGGTTCCGCCAGGCGCAAGACGAGCTAAAGACCACCCAGAGCAAGCTGGCCAAGTGCGATGTGGAGCTCACCATGAAGCTGGACGACATCGAGAAGGCCTAAGAGACAGCGAAGAACTTGGCCGCCGAAGCCGAAGCCGTCCGGACCCAACGCGAGGCCGCACTGAACTCCCAGGAGGAGGATCTTGCCGCGCGCGAGGAGAAGCTTGCCGCTACGCTCCGCGGCAAGGATGAAGAGGTGGATAAGCTCGTCGTACAGCGGAGCCAAGAGCTGGAGCAGAGGCATCAGGAGGCACTCGATGCCCAGGCTCTGGTTCACGCCGGCAAGGTGAAGGAGCGGGAGGAGCAAGCTTCGAAGCTGTCCAAGGAGAAGGACATGCTCAACGGCGCCCTGGTGGAGGCACAGGGCGCGGTCATCAGCAAAGCCGGAGAACTCTCCGAAGCCAACAACTCCATTAGAGACCTCAAGCTGAAACTGGGGGATCATGAGAAGATGCTGTCGGAAGTCAAAGCCCGAGAGGGGATCCTGACCAAGGACCTGGCGACCGAGAAGCAGCTGCGGATGAACGAGACCGCAAACCTCAACGACCATGTGGCGGGCGAGAAGCGTTGGCTCGAATGCCTTGCCGCCGTTGCGAACTCGGCCGCCACCCAGCTGGGCACCATGGGGATGCCGGACATGAGGTACGCCCCGGAGACGAGCCTGAGCCCCAACGCCAACTTGACCCTGTACTTTGAAAGGGTCATTGGCGCCCTGGAGCGGCTTCACTCCAATCGGGCGGTCTCCCTGGCCGAGGAGTCCCGGATGCTCTGCCGGGGTGTCATGACCAAGGTGCTTGCCAAGATAGCGCACTGGCACCCTGACCTCGACTTCGGAGCTGCGCTGAAGAGCTTGCCGGAGGATGCTGACATCGCGGCGCTCAGTGAGCGTATCAAGCCCATCCTCAGCCGCATCGACAAAATCAAGAGGTTGGAGGGCCAGCGCCAGGACTAGGCACCCCGTTCCTTATCGCCGCTGCAGGTTCATGACCAAGACAATTGCTATCTTTAGTTAGAACCGCGGCGGCAATTTATGTAATATAACTTTGCAGTACTTCTAACATTATGCATGTTATTTTCCTGTTCGATTTTCCTTTGTATGTCCACCCTATGCTAACTGGGTGGGCTTGCCGGCGCGTAAAACCAGGGCGGCGTCTTGAGGATGGATCCCCATTGGCCTGTCGGGTGTGCTTGCTACCGGGCGAACCACCTTACCGCCCTTAGCGCGGCCCCTGGTATTCAGAAGACTGATTTCGGGGTGCTATCCACGCCTAGGCCGGACAATGCCGACTCCTCGCTCTAAGCGGCATAAGTCTTTAGGGACTCGAAAACCTCTCGAACAGCGACCGGCTCTCGCCCTATCATGACGGTCAGTTTAGCTTTCTCCAGAGGTGCTTAACCCAACTCAACGGGGCACAATCGTAGTGGTTCTCCCAGCGCTACCTTAGCCGATATAACGGAACATAAGGTACCAAAACATGGGAGCCAGCAAACCCAACTATTGACCCAAGACATGATTGAGCCGATGCATATAATGCTATAAGTTCGGGTGCCGCACTTGTGAAAGTGTTCGGACTTATCACACCATATTGTGGGGTACTTAAGCCCCTGGTGTATTGCCCGTACCAAAGTGTATGGTTGCACAATGTCATAACTGGACATATATATATAGAAAAAAGGAATTCAATAATAGGCAGAAGCTATGTATTGTTTATTCAAAGGGCTGCGAAGAGCGAGCGATACAAATAGTGCGATAAGCAAGGGACGGGACTTTTTAACATGTCCCCCTCCAGGGGTAAGCTGCGGGATGGTATGTAAAACAGGTATACCGCTCTTAATATAGACCACCTGGACACTCGACGTAGCTTTCTGCTTCTCTGGCTGTTGCATCTTGTGTTCGGCGATTCTACTACCGGACAGGGCTTCGTGAGAACGGAGTCCTGAAATTAAAAAGAAAGAAGAAAAGAAAAGAATGACACAATCGGGGCCCACAGTGCGGTTGAGCGCATTCAGGCATGCCGTGGTCGTGCCCCTCCCCTATGCCCATGGTATTTCTAGGCGTAATTATGTACGCGTAGTACTGGTTCGCAATTTCGTGAGGGCTGGGGTTTGGGCGCATTGCTATCGTGTTCGGAACATGCCAGGCGGTCTTGTTGTAGGTTACTCGGCGGCGCTTGGCGGTGTCCGGACATTTAATAGCCGTGCTCGAGAATTGCCTTAAGAGGCTACTTTGTACTTCCGCCTCGAGGGTCGCCGTATGCTCCTCCGTCCGGAGAGGCGTTGGTGTTTCCATTGACCGTAATGACTCCTCGAGGACGACATCTTGAGCTTGAGATATGCGTGGTGCGGCACGCATTGAACTTTGCGAATGCACTTCGTCCGGCGGTCGCGTGATAACCGCTGCGAGCGGGACCATGTCGAAGATTAACTCCTCGCCGAAATTATCCGGGATCGAAGACCACTTCAAGTGTAAGCGAGCCTGTCTGATTGGCCTCTGCACCTGGTATGACGCCTTTAAAGGTCGTCTTTGTGGGTTTAATCCTTGATGGGTCTATGCCCATTTTGCGCACTGTATCCTGATAAAGCAGGTTCAGGCTGCTGCCGCCGTCCATTAGGACTCTAGTGAGGTGAAATCCGTCAATAATTGGGTCTAGAACCAATGCGGCGAATCCGCCATGGCGGATGCTAGTGGGGTGGTCCCTTCGATCAAAAGTGATTGGGCAGGAAGACCACGGGTTGAACTTTGGGGCGACTGGCTCCATCGCATATACGTCCCTTAGTGCACGCTTCCGCTCCCTTTTGGGTATGTGGGTTGCGTATATCATGTTCACCGTCCATACTTGTGGGGGGAAGCCCTTCTGTCCTCTATTGTTCGGCGGCCGGGGCTCCTCCTCATCATCGCTATGCAGCCCCTTGTCATTGTTTTCGGCATTTAACTTGCCTGCCTGCTTGAACACCCAACAATCCCTGCTGGTGTGGTTGGCTGGTTTTTCGGGGGTGCCGTGTATCTGGCACGAGCGATCGAGTATTCGGTCCAAATTGGACGGGCCCGGAGTATTTCTTTTAAATGGCTTTTTCCGCTGACCGGGTTTAGAGCCTCTGAATCCGGCATTGACTGCCGTATCCTCAACATTATCGCCGTTAATGCGGCGCTTGTGCTTGTTGCGACGCGACCTGCCATTGCTGTCCTTGGTATCCGAATTACCAGGGCTCTTGGTCATGTTGTTACTACGAGCTAGCCAACTGTCCTCTCCCGCGCAAAAGCGGGTCATGAGTGTTGTGAGGGCTGCCATGGATTTCGGCTTTTCCTGTCCTAGGTGCCGGGCAAGCCACTCGTCGCGGATGTTGTGTTTGAAGGCTGAAAGGGCCTCTGCATCCGGACAGTCGATGATTTGATTTTTCTTGGTTAGGAACCGTGTCCAGAATTGTCTGGCCGATTCCTCTGGCTGCTGAATTATGTGGCTTAGGTCATCGGCGTCTGGTGGTCGCACATATATGCCCTGGAAATTGTCGAGGAATGCGGCTTCCAGGTCTTCACAACAACCAATTGACTCTTCTGGCAAGCTGTTAAGCCAATGCCGGGCTGGTCCTTTAATCTTGAGTGGGAGGTATTTGATGGCGTGTAGATCATCACCACGGGCCATGTGTATGTGAAGGAGATAGTCCTCGATACAAACCGCAGGATCTGTTGTGCCATCGTATGATTCAATGTTTACGGGTTTGAAACCCTCAGGGATTTAATGATCCATCACTTCATCTGTGAAGCATAGTGGGTGTGCGGCGCCTCCGTATTGGGCTACATCACGAAGCAGCTCAAATGAGCTTTGTCTACTGTATTCGGCCCGGCCGGAGTTGCCATATCCGGCGTGAAGGTTATCGTCATGTGTCGTGGGCGCCCACGCGATCCGTAGATCGATCTTGTTTGCCTTGCCTTGTCCTCCAATATATCTCGCAGGTCTGGCGCATTTCCCCGTGCCTTGGAATTTTTTGAGCGGCGCCAGGGTGCGACTTGAGTTGAGGGTCGAGAGGCCTCTCTGTCACGGCCGCGAGGTGGCCGGTCAGCCATATCATGCGCTGGTGATGTAGGTTTGGGTGCTTCCTCCTCTAATCGGGGTAGCAGCCTGCGTTTTGGGTAGCTTTTGGAGGGGCGCTCGAGTTCATACTCTTCGGCCGCAAGGACTTCAGTCCATCTGTCGGCTAGCAAATCTTGGTCAGCTCTAAGCTGTTGCTGCTTTTTCTTGAGGCTGCTTGCCGTGGCCATAAGCCTGCGCTTGAAACGTTCTTGTTCGACGGGATCCTCGAGCACGACAAATTCGTCGTCATCGAGGCTTGCCTCATCTTCGGAGGGAGGCATGTAATTATCGTCCTCTACCTCTCTTTCTGCCGCTCTCTCATGAGGGCTGGCTTCTCCATCTTCCTGCGCTGAATCCTGCTGGAGGGGGTTGTCTTCGGCACTGTCCGGGGTGTTATTGTCTCCCGTGCTGGAATCACCATTTTTGCTGTGGCGGGATTTAGAGCGACGCCGCTGACGCCGGCGCTTAGGCTGTTTCTTGGAGGGGTCATCCTCCGCTGTTCCATCGCCATTCCCATCTTTTGGGATGTCCACCATGTATATGTCGTATGACGAGGTGGCCTTCCAGTGCCCTGTGGGCGCTGGTTCTTGGTTGTCTCCTGCATCGTCGTCCATACCATCGATGTCTTGGTCGAAGTCGAGCATGTCGGTTAAATCATCGGCGGTGGCTCTGAAGTGGGTGGTGGGTGGGCTTTGAATTTCTTCGTCGTCCGCATCCCAACCTTCCCGACCATAATCCGGCCAGGGCTCTCGATAAAGAGAGACTTTAGTGAATTCAGGATGTCGCCAAAGGCGAGTCTTTGAAAGATGTCATGGCGGTGAGTTCCATGATCGGCGCCCAATTGGATTCGATTAGCGGGGGCGCGGAAGGCTCGGAGTCCGGAGAGGAGTCCGGCACCTTGGAGTCACGAGCTTCGCAAAGGACGAGGTAGGTGTATGGCTCAATCACCGTAGAGATCGCAGCCCCCGAGGCGGTGTCCAGCCACCCGTCCTCGATCGGCGCGATCGGCTCGAGCTAAAGGTCGGGCGGACACTGTGCGCCTCCGAGACCTTTGTTCGTGGCGAGCTAGATCATGCCCCTCGTGATAGTGCGGCGCGCTTGGCTGTGGCTCGAACCGTCGAAGATCAAGTCTCCGCGGACGTCAGCCGTGTAGTTCAAACTTCCAAATCTGACCTGGTGGCCAGGGGCGTAGCTTTCAATCTGCTCCAGATGGCCAAGCGAATTGGCGCGCATGCAAAGCCGCGAATACAAAGATCTGTCCGGGAGAAAAGTCTCACCACAGGTGCATCGTTGTTGATGATCGGAGGTGCCATCGGCCTAAAGATGACGGCGAGAGGAACTCTCAATGAAAGCACCAATGTCGGTGTCAAAACCGGCGGATCTCGGTAGGGGTCCCGAACTGTGCGTCTAGGCGGATGGTAACAGGAGACAAGGGACACGATGTTTTTACCCAGTTCGGGCCCTCTCGATGGAGGTAAAACCCTACTCCTGCTTGATTAATATTGATGATATGGGTAGTACAAGAGTAGATCTACCACGAGATCGAGAGGCTAAACCCTAGAAGCTAGCCTATGGTATGATTGTTGTTAGTCCTATGGACTAAAACCCTCCGGTTTATATAGGCACCGAAGAGGGTTAGGGTTACCTGAGTCGATTCTGGTGGTAGGAGATCTACATATCCGTATCGCCAAGCTTGCCTTCCACGCCAAGGAAAGTCCCATCCGGACATGGGACGAAGTCTTCAATCTTGTATCTTCATAGTCCAGGAGTCCGACCAAAGGCTATAGTCCGGCTATCGGACACCCCCTAATCCAGGACTCCCTCAGTCGTTGCCTTCCAATCCTCATCTGATCTTGAATATCCTTTGTCTCACAAAGATCTGCATGCCACCATGGAGGTGCCTCCTGAGCCCTGGCCCGATGTGGTTGTTGGCGTTGGGGACCGTGGGCTCGAGGGTGGCCCGCTCCGCTGGTGTGGGCGAGCTGCCCCGGCAAGGGTCTTGCCGGGGCTGCCCCGGCAAGGGTCCTTGCCGGGGAAACCTGCTTCGTCCATCCGATCTCTATGGCCTTGGCGTTGTGCTGATTGCTTTTGTGGCTTTGAGTCCTTCCTTCCCTCCTCTGCCCTGCTATGCGTGGCTTCGGCCTGTGGCTCCGACTGCCCGCGCACAAGTAAGGGGTACAAAGGAGTGCCCCTACTTTAGTACACCGACACATTGTGCGGCGATGAAGTCTCCCCTATCATCTCTGAGAATGGCAGCCATCGCACCACTGCCATCATCTGCAAAGAAAGATGCATCGACGTTTAACTTTGTGAATTTTGGGTCTGGCTTGCACCATCGTGTTTCAGGCATGTCATACGATTTTGTCGAGGCATTCTAGAAGTTTCTTGCAATAGATAGAATCGATATTGGCCATCTCGGCGGTACAGGTTCATTATGTGTCAGTTGTCTCCGAACCCACCAAAGATACCATCCTCCTACTATTAATGCTTGTTTGAAGTTCACACTTGGGTGTATACTTAGATGATCATCCGGAAGTGAAAGCAGATGCTCAAAAATAATAGACCTCGATCTGTCCACCGGCAAGGATTTATCTATGAGGTCCAACATTCCTAGACGCCTCCACAAGTCCCTTGCGTTCACACACTGGAACAGGAGGTGCCAAATATCTTCCACGCCCTGGTGGCAGACCGGACATGCGCCATTAGAGCCAACATGCCTATTGGTCAGGATAGCTTTAAGAGGAAGAATCCCTCATAAAACTCTCCAACAGAAAATCTGGATTTTACATGGAACCGGTAATTTCCAAAGAGTATTCCAAACTGCCAGAGGCGTGGATCCACCCGGCCGTTCCATCATATTTGCATGCGCCCTATAAGTGTGCATCCATTGCAAATGATAAGCAGTTTTCACAGAAAAGGTACCCGTTCTGTTTGGCTGCCATGCAATGAAATCGTGAAAAGCTTGGAAGTTAATAGGGATTTGGAGAATCCTTCTGACATCTACGAGGTAAAAATTATTTTCAAGAAGCTCTTCGTCCCATTCACCGGTCACTGGGTCAATAAGCTCGCAAACTCTAGTAAGTATTGATTGGCCTTTTGGTGTGATGACCTTCATGTCAGGACTCGAAGGGATCCAAGGGTCCCTCCATATGTTTACCTCTTCACCCGTACCAATCCTCCAAATATATCCTCTCTTAAACTTATCAAGACCCTTTAGTATACTTTGCCATGTAAAAGATGAACCATTTTTTGGGGTAGCACCCAGTATAGTCCCATTGGGGTAATATTTGGCCTTCAAAACTCTTGCAACTAAAGAATCTGGGTCAGTAATGAGTCTTCAGCATTGTTTAGCTAACATAGCTAAGTTAAAGGAGTATAGATCACGAAAACCCATGCCTCCTTCACTCTTTGGGATGCATAATTTCCATCATGCCACCCAGTGCATTTTCCTATGCTCTTCATCATCACCCCACCAGAACTGAGCAATAATATATGTGATCTCTTTGCAAATCCCCTTGGGAAGACTGAATACCGACATAGCAAAAGCTGGGATAGCCTGTGCCACAACTTTTAATAATATCTCTTTACCCCCAACAGAAAGTTGTTTTCCCATCCCTTTTAACATAAAGAGTAAAGTTATTCTTTTTAACACAAAAGTAAAGTTATTAAACGTTAACAAATGAACTTGGCGCCGCACAATTCCAAGTTGATCTCCGCCCTAAGAAAACCTTCCTAACACCCGCCTTGTTCCTAGTACAAAGGTTTCCTCCACACACCGTTGTCTCGGCCGGACGCAGCTTCAGCGACGTTGTGAAGCCAAGTCACGCAGCGCCTTAGCCCACTATATCGGCCCCTCATTCTACATCCAATGGACATGATTCATTCAAGGGAAATAAAGCCCAGCCTTGGTAGTTTTCAGGTGTATGGTGATGTGAATAAGCAGTGAGGCGCTGGACACTCTCCAGCCTTAATATTTTCACACAGAAAATATTTGATGTTAACCATAATATGAAATGAACAGTAATCCCATTATACAAGCGAAAATATGACAGTATAACATTAATAATTGCAAGCAATTAATTTCATTGTATAATCTGAAAACATTGAAAATTACAAGCACTACATATCAAATGTTTGAAGCAAACAGAAAAAGAAACACTGTCATATTGAGAAGTATGGAACTGTTAAAACAAGGGGTCATTTGGAGAGTGGTCGATGGTAAAAATGTTAACATTTGGAGAGATAACTGGCTCCCAAGAATTTCGGAACTAAAAATTATAGCTAAAAAGCATCGAACTAGACTGAAGTGGGTGTCGGAATTATTCATGAGCGGGACGAGAAGATTGGATGCAAATTTGATTAGGCATTCATTCTTTCATCATGATGCTGAAGAGATCCTAAACTTACGCATCCAGTCTGTGGGAGAAGTGATCTAGTTGCTTGGCACTATGAGAAAAGTGGTATGTTCTCTGTGAAAAGTGCGTACAAACTGGCTTTAAATTTCAAGGATAATAGGGGCAGATAGGAATATCCGATGCTGCTTTGTTAATGAGGAAAGAAGGCGTGGGGCGTTATTTGGAAGGCTAAGGTTCCATAAAAAATTAGAATTTTTGCTTGGAGAGCTGCGACCAATAGTTTGGCGGTTCATGTGAATAGAGTGACTCACCATCGAGACGGTCTCGGTATGTGTACTATATGTGGAGTTCAGGATGAAAATATCTTCCACGCTCTGGTGACCTGCCCTAAGGCGTGCGTGCTGCGTATCGCCTTGGGGATGTGTGGAATATTCGAGGAGGAGTTGTTCAGTTTCTGAGGCGGACTGGTTTCTCATCCTGCTTGACCAATTGGGGTCACTGGTGGAAAAAAAGCCTTTGGTCGCGGTTCGCAACAGCCATTAGTCGCGGTTGGGCAACCGCGACCAAATAAGCGCGACTAAAGCCCCCCACCTTTAGTCGCGGCTGCTTAAGAACCGCGACTAACGGCCCGTCCACGTGGGCGCCAGTGACCGTCAGGCGGAGGACCTTTAGTCGCGGTTCTTCTCGCCAACCGCGACTAAAAGCCGCCACAGGTTTAGGGTTTTAGCCCCCCTAAACCTGTTTTCTGTTTAATTTGTATTGTTTTATTTCTTTTGTGCTTTATTTTAATTTTGAAGGAGTTTCATATATTCTACGGTACTACATACATGCATATGAATGTACAATTTCAAATAAATTTGAAATTAGAACCAAAAAAATTCAAGAGGAATATACAATATATATTCAATATCATCGGATGACCATATACAATTTTGAACAAGTTTCCATACATGATTTAATGCATATAAAGTTCTCGTCCTCGTAATAGTGTTCTCCTTTAGGATGGAGGACTTCCTGCTGAACCATCCAGCTAGTTCCTCTTGAAGTGGTCGGGAGCGAGCTTACGGACTAAGCATCCACGGAGGTTATTCCTCTGAGCATTGGTATCACTCGGAACCCGCTCAGAGGTGTATCTCGGATCATCTCTGAACATAGTATACACATAGATTGGTCTCCGGTGGCTGAATATCCCCAGCATTCTTAGCCTTTGACCTTTTGAATTCTAGCTCTTTTTGAATTCACCGACCTTTGTATCTCTGAACCGTCTCCAAACCCTACGAGGCAAAGAAAATTAAATGAACAAGAGAGTTATTAGTTACTTGATATTAGGAAATGAGCGAAATAGGCCGATCGATATAGGCGCAAATGAATGAAAATAATTACTTCTGCAGCATTCTTCTCATGCCGCCCCAAAGCTTTGGATCCATATTAGAGAGTCGTGGGCGAGACATTACGAGGTGTTAACTTTAATTACTAGCAGAATCGGTGGAACCTGCGGACACGATACATGCACGATCGTCATGCATAACTCATCGATTAGCCGCCACATACCATGCATGGAGTAAACAAAGAGAATGTGCTCAAGACAGAAACACTCACCCAAAATGGTAAGGAAATAGAATATCACTTTTGAGTTCCTGCTTTGTAAGAAACTGCCACAGGTCTGCCTCCACGTCGGCGGGGTGGCGCTCCAACACATGTCCATTAACGATGTGTGGGTCAATGAACCCAACATCATGGATGTTCCTTACTCTGCATTCCTTAATCTTCATTCGCATGTATAATAGCGGACACAACAATATAGTTAGGACATATATATAGTGCAGGCAATATGAGCGAGATGGGGTAGAAATTAATAAATCACTTACGAGCGTAGCAATGATGATAGATTTGTCGAGCTCGCGCAGATTGAAAAGCTGGAACAATTCACTCAGTTCAATTTGTACATAGTAATGTTTGAAGTGATGCTCATGTCTAACTTCCGCATAAATATATTCTTTGGCGTTTTATTTTTATGTAACCCTTGTACCATTTCAGCAGACCTTTCATTTGTGGAGGTAGATCCTTTTCCTGCGGAGCTCGGCGAGAGGCCCATTCTTGACATATGTAATTACTACCTCCTTCATTGGCGCCTCATCAAGGCCTAACAGTTCACGAAGAGTAATACCTAAGTTGGCGCTTGTTCTCGCTTTTCGTTACTAATCAATCCTGTCTTGCGCAGCTTGTATGATCTCGGGGCATCCGGACGAAGGCTTCCACTATAAGCGGGGCAATCGATTGTTTACTTTGTTCCCGAGCTGGGCAACTTGTTTCCGCTTTTTTACTTCGGCCTTCTCCGCTCTTTGTTCTCCTTGAACATGAGTGCCTGCCTGCAAGTTCACGTGCATAGTCGTTAGGCAGATTCTTGGCGGCTTGGGACGGTGTGCTCAAAATGACTTAGCCCACTTCTTTTGCTCATCGAGAAAATACTGGCTTGGGCTCGGGCTCTCTTTTCTTCTTGCAGTCCGCCTTCCATTTCTCCAAATCAGCAGCCAGCGGCGCGTCGACTTCCTCGGCACTCGTTCCCAAGGCCTTGTGGGGAGAGGCTTGATGATGGCTCCGTACCTTTGTGGTCTTAGGTACATAAGGGTCCGGGTTAATAATCCAGGACTGCTACGCTTCTTTGCGGAGGTGGATTGGGGGCGGCGTCGATCACCCGCCGGACGAGGACTGAGGCGGCGGCTGATCACCCGCCGGACGTTGTGGGTGGGCGGCGTCGGTGACATGGCGGAGGTGTAGGTGAACCGCCACCACCACCACCACCACCACCACCGCCACCGCCACCACCACCACCGTGAGGGGTGGACTTGTTGTCCTTGGCGCCTCGCCTGAAACTTGATAAACTTCTTTTGCCATAGAATGAAATGGCGCTTGACATCTCAAGTCTTTTCTCCCCTTGGTGTAGCAATGTCAATCTCTGGTCCTCAAACCCTTGGACTATGTCCTCCACCGTGACACGAGCATAGCCATCTTGAATGGGGTTGTTGTGGTGGAGTGCTCGAGTAAACATGGTAAAGCACTGCCGATGGCTACCTTCATGGACATGTTCCCGATAGGATAATCAGATGACATTCTTTCATCTCCTTTATATAAATCCACGGGGTAGCGAGGAGGCTCCGGTGCAGTAATTTCGACCACCGAGGCTCCGGTGCAGTAATTTCGACCACCAGAGGCTCCGGTGCAGTAATTTCGATCGTCGGTGCATCTGCACCAGCCGGTGGGGCCTCCGTGGAAGCCACGCAGCTTCTCCGCTGCTGGCTTCGAGATCCGCTGGATGATCTTCATGCTGCACCGAGCTGCATCTCTTTCAGCTACTAGTACACTCATGGTTTTCTTCATCACATCCATTTCCGATGCCAACCGCGCCACAACATCTCGCTTCCCGATCCATCTTTCTCTTACGGCTTACAGTAATCGTGACGGGTCATCGTTCGGGGAACCCTATTTTCCACGGAATGTGCCCCATGCCTCGTACACGTCCTCCGTGTTCAGGATTCGAGGGCTTTTGTCGTAGCGTCGTTCTCTCTGTTGAACTTGATCTTCCCTGTTGAGCATCCTTCATTGCGTCAATAAGGGCTTGGGTGGGTTTAATTAATTTGCCCGGTAAACACACTCCCTGTCTCCGGGTTCAGCGTTCCCCATGCCCGTACCACCAGCTTTTGGCCCTTGGGTCCCATCCTCCGCACTGGGACGGATTCTCGCGCCCTTAGCTCGTTCTCCATCTTCTCCAACCTAGGCACCCAAATCGATACCCTCCTGGCCCCATAACATGATTGTACTCCTTCTTAGCGCATTTTCCTTATTTTTTCGATATTTGAATGAACTGCTCCGATTTCTTTTGCTTCACAAAT
Organism: Aegilops longissima; assembly: GCA_021605205.1. Taxonomy (NCBI): domain Eukaryota; kingdom Viridiplantae; phylum Streptophyta; class Magnoliopsida; order Poales; family Poaceae; genus Aegilops; species Aegilops longissima. Next base: position 32,320,695 of record CM038678.1, on the reverse strand, counting down.
TCTGGCCAATCATGTTTCAGTTTCTCATATTGTCCTTTGAAATCCGAGTCTTGTTCTGCTTGACAAAGTCACGGGCTAGATTTTGCTTGAATTTCCGGAATCGTCGGCCATCTTATGAAGAGCGAACTGTTTGACTAGCCTCCTCCTCTCCTTGTTTTCCTCAATCTTGTTACCCTCCTCATCGAATTTGTTGTATTCGGAGGTAGAGCGAAATGTTCCATAAGCTTCTTGAAGCAATCTTTTTTGTTCTCTTATCGACAAAAGTGAAACCATCAATTCGTGCCTTCTTTGGCTCATTCCACTCTGGGCGGTGATCGAGGCGTTGTCTCTAACAATGGCTCCTCATTGGCTGACAAACTTGGTGGCGTTCTTGCGGGGCTCCGCTGCCTGCCGGTTACCTTGTCGACAACCTCGATGGTGCATGTTTCTCCTTGTTTCATCGTCTTGGTTTGCCACGCTTTGACGGCGTACTCGATTGTTTGACGATCCGGCGAGGCTAAAATAAGAAAGAGAGTCGCGCGTTAGTACACATATTTATTCAAATCAGTTAGTTTGTATCACCGAGGCTCAATGTATATATATACCTCGGCGCGGAGGTGGTTGCTACTTCCATTTGAAGATAAATCGTTTATCGGCGTTTGTTAAACATCATCTTCTTGTGGCGCCCTTCATCTTCACCGTCAAGGTTCAGATAAGAAGAGATATCATCTTCTTCTTCTCCGGTCGGCACATATAGAATATCGCCGTTTATGATGCGAACATATGTGCTTCACCGTCCGGATCATAGTTGTCCATAATCGGGTCAGCTCTATCGTCCGCCATTATGTCGATCCTGAAAACATGTAGTAAAACAAATTAATTAAGTGAAGAAGGGGCGGTGGCGGTGGCGGTGGCGAAAGGCGGTGGCAAAAGGAGGCGAGGAAGGGTGGGAGAGGGTGTCGCGGTAGAGCGCGAGGCAGGCGGCGAGCAGCGGCGTCACGGAGAGGGAGGCGAGACAACACACACGGAGAGGGAGGCGAGGACAACAGACAACCACATCTTCACGAATGTCATTTTGTGAAGAAACTTTGCAAACAATTAAACATTTGTCAATGTTTGGTAAAAAAATACAATTTGTTTTTGGTTTACTTGTCACTCGAGCTCACGTAAGCTCAAGCTCAGAATACCACTTTCGAGATTTTTCTTGTTTCTTTAAGGTCTTTTCACCTCTTATTAGTCGGGCCCGACATCTCGCCCAAACTTTTCAGCCTGTCCGCAATCTTTCAACTCCGATCGCTATCTATTTTTTCCTAGGGAGACCATCGGCCCGCAGCTCTCATGGCTTGAAAAAATACCGCTAAAAAAGACAATGTCTCAAAAAAAGTTAATAAGGGCCAATAAGCAGCCACAAAATTAATAAATAAATAGGTGATGCAGGCGGACAGGCTAACACATCTTTCCCTAATCCTAATCCCTAATTCCCTAATTTATTAATATTTTTATTTTTATTTTTTAATTTTTTAATTTTAATTTTTAATTTTAATAAACCAAATAGTGTTTCTGGTAAATGACGTAAATCGGCTATTTTGCATGAAAGTCCTTCGCTTCGAGAATTCAACCCACAGTCTTACTTTAAGTGTGTTCTGATGAGATAATGTTTTATTTTTATAGAAAACCCCCGCCACCACGCCACTTATCCATTGCCGCCATCACTGCCACTTATCCATTGCCGGCCTCCACCGCCCGGCACGCGCCGCCGCTTGCCCGTGGCGTGCGCCTGGAGAAGCCAAGGAAGGGGTAGTGATGCGTCATGGGCAAGGCGTCCGCGCGCCGCGTGAGCCCAAGAATGGGTCGGCGTTGAGAGCGCGGCAGACGAAGTAGCGGAGGCCGGCCGACGAGGGAGGGCGAGGCGGCGAGGCGGCAGTACGAGGCCGGCGGCGGCGCCAGGTGATGGGCGAGGGCGACAATGGCGGCGTCGAGGGCGAGGGCGACGGCGGGCGCGGCGAGGGCGCGGCAGAGACGAACAGCAAGAAACGGCAGCGGCGTCGAGGAGCCTTGTATTTATAGCCCCCCTTTAGTCGCGGTTGGCGGCGAGACCAGCGACTAAAGGTACCCTTTAGTCATGGTCGCCTGCCCAACCGCGACTAAAGGGTTTTTATGGTTTTTTTGCGTTCAGCGCCCCCACCTTTAGTCGCGGTTGGTCCGCCAACCGCGACTAAAGGCCGCATGAGTTTAGGGTTTTAGCCCCCCAAACCTGTTTTCTGTTTAATTTGTATTGTTTTCTTTTTAATTTGTATTGTTTTCTGTTTAATTTGTATTGTTTTATTTCTTTTGTGCTTTATTTTAATTTTGAAGGAGTTTCTCATATTCTACGGTACTACATACATGCATATGAATGTACAATTTCAAACAAATTTGAAATTAGAACCAAAAAAATTCAAGAGGAATATACAATATATATTCAATATCATCGGATGACCATATACAATTTTGAACAAGTTTCCATACATAATTTAATGCATATAAAGTTCTCGTCCTTTGTATCTCTGAACCGTCTCCAAACCCTACGAGGCAAATACAAATAATATGTCAAAATAAAACTAATTCAATTCAATATGTTAAAATACAAATAATATATCAAAAATTCAGAAAAATAGAACTAATTCATTTCAAAATTCTAAAATACAAATAATATATCAAAAATTCAGAGAAGTTCTTCCGGCCGCCTCTGTCTTCCCACAAGTTCTTCCCGGCCGGTCTTCCCCTTGATTCTTTCCGCCTATGTCTTCCGCCATTTCTTCACGCCTCTATCTTGGCGTATCGATGCTCCTTTTATAGGCACGGCGCCGCTTCGCTTTGTCTTGTTCCTCCGACAGGCGTAAATGCGCTACCCACGCGTCTGTCTAACCTTTAGTCCCGGTTGCACCAACCAGCCGGGACTAAAGGTTAGATGACCAACTCTGATTCCTCTTCTTCCGCCATTTCTTCCCTGTCTTCTCGCCTCTTTCTTCCCGCCACTTTCTTCCGCCTCCTGTCTTCCCGCTCCCATTTTTCCCGCCATTTCTCACTACATATATGCAGCCCGGCTTGGCCAGCATTATCACATCTCTACAATCTCTCATCACTCTCTCATGGCTTCCACCGCACCACTCTAACCTACCAGCAGGTGGAGGAGCTTTGCGCTCGAACTACCCTTGTCCACGGGCTACAGCGTCCCCACCGGCTGGAGCCTAAGCGCCGGCGGCGTGCAGTCCCTCCGTCCCTCGGTCTGCGGCAGGCGGCCATCACGAACCACTACTACCTCGACCTCACGCCGAGCAGCGGATGAATCCCGCGGCATCCCGATAACCAGCATACTTGGGACGCCTTCTTCATCAATCGGCGTGAGAGGCGCTCGCCGGTATGAGGAGGGCGGTGCGCCTCACAGGAACTTCCACGAGGCGGCCGTCGGCTATGGTGGTATGGCGGACTCTGCGAGCGTCATGGACTACATCACGGCGGCGATATCCCCGCTGCGCTACCCTCGATTCGAGCCACGGCGCCGCCCGGCGACAGCGGCGACAACAGCGACGACGGCAGCAGCGTATTTACGGCGGCGGCAACTTAGAAGCGGCGACTACCAAGTACAACGACGGCGGCGGCTATGAAGACTACAGTATGCATATTATCGCCTAGGCAGGAGTATGACTAAATCACTCCAAATTTCATGTATCATCGGTGGTATCTCGAATCATTGAAAATGGACACCAAACACATCACGGGTAATATAATTCACATGATCCATTCAACAAAGTTTGGTACAATAAATTATTACACATCATTTCTTCCCTTGTGTCCCTGCTTGCTTACGATTGTGCCGTATCCATGGAGCATCCTCATCATTTAACTTAATGCTTGGGTCGGTGTTCACTTTGAAGGCGGAATTTCAGCAAACATATTATAATCTTCGACATATCATCTTGTCCTCCACTCCCACGATGTTTCTTTTCCTGAAAGAACAATGTGGCGCTTTGAATCATCGCATGATGTCTTGATCGTTTTCTTATCTTTCCGTTTCCTCGGTTTGCTACTCATGTCCTTCACATAGAAAACCTGGCGACATCTTTCGCTAGGGCGAATGGTTCGTCAAGGTAACCAAGATTGTTGAAATCCACCATTGTCATTCCGTATTGCTGGTCCACCTTTACCCCACCTCCTGTTAGCTTGAACCATTTGCACGGAACAAAGGGACCTTAAAGGAGGGTCCATAGTCAAGTTCCCATATCTCCTCTATGTAACCATAATATGTGACCTCTTGCCCATTCTCGGTTGCTGCATCAAAGCGGACACCACTGTTTTGGTTGGTGCTCTTTTTATCTTGGGCGATCGTGTAAAATGTATTCCCATTTATCTCGTACCCTTGGAAAGTCGTTATAGTCGAAGATGGTGTCTTGGCCAACATGTACAGCTGATCTACAACATCATTGTCATTCATTAAATGTTTTCTCAACCAACTGCGAAAGTCTCCATGTGGGCCTTCCTAATCCAGGATTCAGGCTTCCCGGGTTGTCGAGCGTAAAATATTCTTGTGTTTCTCAAAATGCGGAGCCACCAAGCTGGAATTGGTCGATCTGGTGTGGTGTGCTTCATCAAAGAATGGCCGTCCATACATATCGTTGATTTCCTTCCGATCGTGCCTTTTCCACTTAGTCTCCCCTCGTGCGCGATCGAGGAAGACCAATCGTCTTAAGGTCAGGAACAAAGTCAACACAAAACTCAATTACCTCCTCATTTCCATAGCCCTTGGCGATGCTTCCTTCTGGCCTAGCACGGTTCTGAACATATTTCTTTAATACTCCCATGAACCTCTCGAAGGGAACATATTGTGTAGAAATACAGGACCGAGCGAAAATCTCTTGACTAGGTGAACCAGGAGGTGCGTCATAATATTGAAGAAGGATGGCGGAACACCAACTCGAAACCGACAAGACATTGGATCACATTGTTACGTAACCGTGGTAGAACTTGGATTGATTACCTTCGAGAGATTGCATTGAGGAATGCACATAGCTTCACAATGGCTACTCGAACATTTTCGGCAGAGCCCCTCAAAGCAATCGGAAGCAATTGCGTCATAATCACGTGGCGATCGTGAGACTTCAGGTTTTGGAACTTTTCTCCGCCATGTTTATTATTCCCTTTATATTGGGCGAGAATCCAGGCGGGACCTTCATCTGCTCGGGCATTCAAAAAGATGACCTTCTCTTCTTTGGTCGGGCGTAGCTGGCACGACCTTGAAACCATTCGGATGCGGTCATCGTGGTCTTTCAAGCGTTGTTGGTCTGCCGTGCTTCCTTTGTATCATTTGTCTTCCCATACACGCCCAAGAAGCTTAGGAGGTTCACGCAAATATTCTTCGTAACGTGCATCACGTCGATTGCAGAGCGGACATCTAGGACTTTCCAATATTCTAGCTCCCGAATATAGATTTCTTCTTCCACATGGCTGCATGCCCGTCGGCTCCCTTGAACTGATTGTCCGCGGGACCCTTTCCAAAGATGACTTTCAAATCCTTGACCATATCAAATACCTCGGCACCGGTCGTTCCGAGCTTCGCCGGTGATCTGCCTTGCCGTTGTAATGCTTGCCTTTCTTTCTTCTTGGATGAATTTTGGAAGAAATCGGCGATGCCCAAGGTACCGTTCTTCTTACAATTTGGCAAATGTACACTTTCAGTCTCATGTAAGCAGTGCGTGCATGCATTGTATCCCTTATTTGACAGTCCCGAAAGGTTACTAAGAGCAGGCCAATCGTTGATGGTTCTGAAAAGCAACGCTCGTGAGGTCAAATTCCTCTTGTTTGTGCTCATCCCACACGGACACCACCCACAGCTGTAAAAGTTCATCAACTAATGGCCTTAGGTACACATCGATGTCGTTGCGGGTTGCCGGACCTTGGATGAGCACTGGCATCATAATGAACTTCCGCTTCATGCACAACCAAGGAGGAAGGTTGTAGATGCATAGAGTCACGGGCAGGTGCTATGGCTGGAGCTCTGCTCGCCAAAAGGATTCATGCCATCCGTGCTTAGAGCAAATCTTATGTTCCTTGCGTCGGCTGCAAAATCTTTGAACCATCGTCGATCTTTCTCCATTGCGTTCCATCTGCGGTGTGTCTCAACTCCCGTCCGACTTACGGTCCTCTTTGTGCCATCGCAACAACTTGGCATGCTCTTTGTTCCTGAGCAGACGTTTCAACCGTGGTATTATAGGAGCATACCACATCACCTTGGCGGGAACCCTCTTCCTGGGTTTCGGCCCTCAACATCGTCACCGGGGTCATCGCCTCGATCTTATAACGCAATGCGGTGCATACCGGGCATTCATTCAAATTCTTGTATTCACGCGGTAGAGGATGCGATCGTTGATGCATGCATGTATCTTGAACCTCTAAACCTAGAGGGCGACAACCTTCTTTGCTTCAGACGATTGGCGGGCAACTCGTTATCCTTTGAAACATATTCTTCAACATTTTCAGCAAGTTTTCAAATGCGAGTCAGCTACACCTGCCTCTGCCTTCCATTTCAGCAAATCCGATGTGCAGCCCAGCTTTTTAGACCATCATCGCATCCGGGTACAGCGCCTTTCGTGATCCTCTAACATGCGATCCAAATTCTCCCTCTCTTTTCAGTTTCGCAGCGTCTCCGTGCATCAGCAATGGTCCGACCAAGATCATCAGCGGGATCATCACGTGCCTCTTCTTCACCTTCCCTTCACCTTGACATCCTCCATGAAAGTATCACGAAATGAGCAAGATAGCTTTCATCAATGAAATCATCCCCTTCATCTTCTTCCATTATAACCCTCTTTCTCCATGCTTGGTCCAGCAATTATAGCTTGGCATGAAACCGTGTCAAGCAGATGCATGTGAACATCTCTTGAGGAAGAGTAACCTTCGATTCTTACAGATAACACATGGACAGATAACAAAACCCCCCCGCTTGTTCGCATTAGCCACTACGAGGAAATCTTTCAAACCCGTAGTGAACTCGCCGGAGAGTCGGTTACCGTACATCCATTGCCGATTCATCTGCATTATTATAATATAAAATATATAATTAACCATCATGCATTTGTTAAACTAACTAGCTACAAACAATATAAATTAAACAATGAACTACACACATGCATATTTTATCAATGACACATCAAAGGTTCATCAAGTTGCTAACGCGATCGAGGAGTGTGGCTCCAACACTTCATGTCATGTTTGTTTCATGCTCTTGGGGCATTTCATCAAACACCTTATGTGCATAAGAGGAACCAAAAGCAAACCTACACCCACTTGTGAAGAGAATGGCTCCAAATGGCTAAGTGTTGGCTGCTGGATGGGTATATATAGGGAGGGCTTTAGTTGCGGTTGGCACGGCAAACCGTGACTAAAAGGTGCCGAAAGCCTTTAGTCGCGGTTGTCCTGGCCAACCGCGACTAAAGACCTCACGCGGCGCCACTGGCCACCGAGCCACAGGCCCAGGCCTTTGGTCGCGGTTCACCTCGAACTGCGACTAAAGGTCCCATTAATCGCATGGTTCCTACAGCCCGCGACTTATGGGGCTGGACGGAAGCCTGTTTTTCCACCAGTGGGTCTCCGCACGCGAGCAAGTATTATTTATGTTCGAGAGCTTGGCATCGAGGAGCGATTTGATTTTGGAAGAGGAAAAGAATCGGTGAATGCGTCTGTTATCTTCGTGGATAATTATTGGAAGGCTTTCTCCAATTCCAACTTCGTGTGCAAGTGGACCAAAGCACCAAAGGGAAGGGGTGATGGGGAATGGGGAGAATCTTAGTCCATAAAAAGAAAATGATCGTGCTGTTTGGAAGCCTCCAGAGCGGGAGTATATTAAGATAAATGTTGATGCTAGTTTTGTGGAGAGCTTGAGATCTGCTAGCGTTGGGGTTGTCGCTAGGAATCATCTGGGAGAAGTCCTGGTGTCTTCTTGGGATTTTATTGAATATGCTCCGGAGCGGAGGAGGCGGAACTTCGTGCATGCCTCGCCGGGTTGTACATTGGTATTTCTCTTCACAAACCAATTATTTTGGAAACTGACTGCTCCTTTGGTGCTTCTTTCCTAGCGAAAGAAACTGTTGACAGATCTCCTTATGTGGATCTAAAATGGAAGCGATCAGCGCCTCCAAGTTTATTGTTGATCTCAAGATTGTTAAGATTGATAGGCAGGCTAACAAGGCGGCACATGAGATAGCAAAATTTAGTTTTTATACCATGTCCGATGGTATTTTGTGTAATTCTGTTCCACCCTGCGTGGCTAATTATGTAATGAACGATTGTAAGACTATTGTTATGTGATCAATATATGGGTGGAGTTTTTCAAAAAAAGAGAAGAAAAAGAAACACTGAACACCATAACCTTGAAATTTGCAAGCACTACATTGATAGTCTGAACCATATCATTCAAATTCTGTAGCAACAAGTACTACTCATGAATAATCATCCAAGTATGTTACTCTCTTCATTTTTATATACAAGGCCGCAAACTCAAATTACAGGTACCAAAGTAAAATTTATTACTTTGTCATGTAATCTAGCTTCTCGTTCGTTTACTGGGCAAAAAAATACGCTGCATGCATGCAAGTAAGATGAGTGGAGCGTCATTATGACTGCTGGCATGCAAGTATTAAATGAGTTGCTAGTACGAGAAAATATTATTAACTTTTGTTTCGATTACTGTTTGTGGCCTTATATAGATAGCAAAGGTATTTTTCAAAGTGGACTTGTATATGTAAATCGAGGGAGTACTTAATAGGTCATTTCACTTGTACACTTAGGCCACAAAAGACTAGTTAGCCACCAAAATACCACCCGATAACTATAGTTCTTTTTTTTGCAAAAGGATCATTTCATTACTCAAGTGGATTCACCAGTCTTGCTTACATAAACCAACGATGTCGTCAGGTGCTTAACGCAACCATACGGCCATACGTGGGGTGGAGCGTCCCATTCCCAAAGTATCATCTAACCAACATCTAGATATTAGAACAAATTTCCACCATAAAGACGATCATCTACACAAGAAGGGGGAGCTGTGAGGAACTGAGTAACGCTCTCAATGGCAATGTACTGTTCATTTTCCACATTTGCGCTTCTCTTGTTGCCATCATTCTTCACATCCACTTGGGGTTGTACATCTGCATTTTTCTTTTCTGCCAATGAAAGCTCAACCTTTTAGTGTATTAACAAAAGTCAAGAGAAATTATTATCTTTAGATTAGAATATAAATTTGGTCATTCTTTGTGTAAACAGCATGTTTAGTTGCCTTGCGCTTGGCCATGTGCAACTTATCAATCCAATTTTTTCTTTCCCTTTGAATTTTTGGTATGAACCTCCTTTTTCTTCAGTTTAGCAGCTCTTAGCAAGTATCTCTTTGCTGTACATTTGGGTCAGCATTTTTTTGGCCATTACATGGTTCAGTCATAGCACTAGTAGATGCTTTGAGTTTTCCCTCCAACCGTGGACTGACACAATCAAGTGCATTTTCTAATAGACACACCACTTTGTAGAGTAGGCTACTTTAAATGCCATACTATGAAATTTATTAGATAGTTCCTTGTACTGAATCATAGCTTCCAGTTTTGGATTTTCTACCACATTCCTTCCTTGCCTATCCAATATACTTTCTTTGCGTGCTTCCCTAGTCCATCTCTTTAAGACATAATGTGTTGGTAGTGTTTTTATGTTCATCAAATCAAGAACTTCCAATCCATGTACACACAACACTCCTGCCCTGATATACGAGAGAGTACTAAGAAACTCAAATGTCATCATTCATATGTCTCACATCCCGGATAAACAAAATCGTGCAACCCGGCGTTATCACAAAGCAAAAAAAAAAAAAAAATCATTAGTAATACCTAGCTTGGCGAGTGTGGACTCGCAATCCCATTTGGTGGTCTTTATCTTCCTGGCATGAAGTCTGCTTGTTTCACGCAGCTAACGATGTCTGGCTTGCGCCATCGATAGATGGTCTCGGCCTTCTGTGGCTCGTGTCCGTCCTCCTGCGTGGCCATGGCTGCCCCGGCCAGAGCGTGAAGTCCATGGCTGTTGTCACCAGCGTGCACGTAATTCCCATTCTCATTCCGGCATTCAGGTTACGAATTCGATGGCCTAGGCCGATTCGGCGGCTTCCAACCTCAAACGTGTTGCGTGGGTGCTCACGGGCGGCTGCTCCAGTGTGTGGCACTGGGCTTCAGGTTCTGGTCGTCAGGCGCTTTGTTGGAGGCGGGCCAGGGGCCATGGGTGCTACGGCAGGCGGGTTGCGACGCTCTGGTTCTTGGCAAGTGAACAGATCTACCTTTCGTGCTCTTGATCTGGCAATGTCGGCCTTTGAGCCGACGGGCTTAGGCAGGCTTCTCTCTAATGAGGTGGTAGTCAACGGCGAGGTGCTCCCTTGTTGGTGATGGTCCATGCGGTGACCACTCCAGCCTGGGATGGCGGCCACACTGCGTATTGCGATGGCCACCGAAAGATCTTCAGGAGGGTTACTCTCTACAAATTCGATGGTTTCCTTAGGTGGTGAGATGTGGATGATGACTTGACATGGAGGGTATGGTTGTGCAACAGTGGAAGGTCGGTTCTCTAGGTCAGCACTTGCAGCCGCTAGGGTCTTGGAAATTAAAAGTGATGGCAATAACGCATGATTGGCATCGATTGTGGTACTTCTTGAGTACCCGGTCTCGAGCTCTGGGGTGAAAACCTAGGTTTGAATCGAGTTGGTTATACCTGTCAATGATGATGTTTTTGCATCGTTATCTTGTTGAAGGCATTACTCGAAAATGCTGAAATTGTTTCTTAGGGTGTAAACCTAGACTCTGGCCTTTGCTAGTTGGATCCGGCAACGGCGGCGCTCGAGTGTCACTCTCTTCCTGAAGGCTTTGTTGTTGAAGATCCTCGTTGACATTGTGGTTTCATAAAATGATTGGTACGGATATGATCATTACTGTAGTTTATCAGTCGCGGATTTGATCCTTTTGGTTTTTCTTTCTCACTTAGGCATAGTTTTGGTCTTATATGAATTTGCTAATTGCCGATGGATTTTTGTGTGTGCTTATTGGTGTTGGCTATGTGCATTCTAACTATGCAGAGGCCGGGTCTATACTCAATATCCATGATGTTCTCACCTAGGTTTGGGAGGATGTTCTCACCCTTTTGTATCCATGATGCAGTATGGGAGGTTTAAACGGAAGATGGTTGTAGAAGATTTGAACAAAAAATGGAAGCACCTTATACTGAACACAACAGTATGTGTTGTTCCCTTGCTCTATTTACATCATTGTTTGTTTATGGAGATAGTCATGCTCATTTTACCTCTGTTGTACCTTACAACTCCAATAGAGCCTTGGGAGGGGTTGAACAAACTTTTGATTGAAGTTTGGCCCAACTACATGGAACCGAAACTATCAAGGAAGTTTCAATCTACTATCGAGGTGAGCTTCTGCCTGAAATTATATTTTGTGCTTGGATGCAACTTAGTAGTTGGCAGTTCAAAAGGTTTCGCAAATAACATTAGATTGTAATATATGCATTTGATCCATGGAAGTTGATTATGTAGAATCAAATCATTTCAAAATTCCTTTTGATTCTGTTGATTTAGGTAGAGGGTACACCTGCTGCTGTGGACTTCATCGTCTCGTCGGCATGCTCGCCCCGACAGTACACCTGCTACAGCTCTGGTGAGACGCTGGAGCTCATGGCGGCGCTCATGGCGGTGTACCTCATATTGTACTTCAACTAACATATTGATCTTCTACTTCTTTTCTGATCAAACTGGGAATCATACTATTCTCTTTCTGTCCAGTAAGCCCCACTAATTGCTAGGTCTCATTACCCTTTCTATCTGACGTGGCATGTGAGAGCGGAGGATATAGGTTGCCACGAAATACCCAACCAATGCACTTGTCGATCTTCTTGCTCTTATTAGGTAGTCGTTTCAGTGAAAGTATATCTGCCGCCTGTTCATTTTTCAATTCACTTTCGATAGACAGTTTGCATTATCCACTTTTTTTGGGAGTTGAAGCAAAGAATTAGTTCTGTTTCTTTATGCTGTGAATCTGAAGTGTTTCTTGCTAACTAAGAACCCTGCACAGCTAAATGATGCATTGTCGGTCCTAAATCCTTGGATATTAGGAAGTTTGAAGAAGCATGTGGTGTAGGTATGTTTTGGTAATCAATATATATTTATATGCTTATGCAAATTATAAATCATGTATTCGTATTCACTATTTGTCCACTAAATACTTCTACCAGTGTGATTTGATAATGTGGTTGTTTGGATGCTAAAAGAATTTATTTTTATGATAATACGTGGAAGGGCCAATGTTTTGTAATGGAGTAGCATCACTAATGCCCAACTGGACCTTCTTTTGGGGGGTGGGTCAAACTTTGTATTTATCAACTATTAGTGGATTGTCTTGTTTGTGAATCCATCATACAGTGGACCTACAACATTGTACTATTATTGTACTCCGAATGTTCTAACCGTTTGGTGCTTGATAAATATCAAACTTCTTGGCCCTTTCAGAATTAATTTCAGTAGTCAACAGTGTAAGTGTTCTCAAAAAGAAGTCAGAGGACCAACCGATGGCCTAAAGTTATATATAATAAATATTTCATGTTCTCTATTACAAATGTTTAAAGAAATAGTAATACTAGAGTTGGAAAGCATAATGCGCCTTGGATCATGTCTCATGCCTTTTTCTCTCATTGCCCAAACGCTGATCGTTCTGCTATATGTCCCTTCTTTCAGTCATAAGGTTTACACATGTATTGATTTTGCAAGATCAGATTCACAGGTTAGTTCTAATGGTGTGACACGTATTGTGTTTGTGGTCTTCCAGTTTGCCTCTTTCTTCCATGCATATGAAGGACTCATATCTTGACAACCTGAAAACTGAATGTCCTCGTACAAAGGCTGCTTGGCAGTTGTGGCTGTAAGATTGGGGAAACCACACGTTGTGGTGCCTTGTATTGATCTATATATATAGGTTACAAGGCAGAGTTCGTATCGTACAATATACAGACACCTATACAAGGACTACACATATACAACCGTATAACTGTACAAAACAATACGGTTATATATTCTAACACCCTCCCTCAGTCATAAACAGGCGTCGACGAATGGTAAGACTGTCCCGAAAATCCAAAAAGAGAGGAGATGGCAATCCTTTGGTGAAAATGCCCGCAAATTGAGAAGAACTCGGAACGTGAAGAACCCGGACCTCGCCTGTGGTGACACGGTCTCGCACAAAGTGTAAATCGATCTCCACATGCTTGGTGCGCTGATGATGAACGGGATTCTGTGTCGTGTAAACAGAGCTCACATTGTCACAAAACACCACAGTGGCACCAGTCACCGGTCGATGAAGCTCCTGAAGAAGCTGCCGTAACCAACATGTTTCAGCCACGACATTTGCAATTGCCTTGTATTCGGCCTCGGCGCTGGAGCGAGAGACCGTGTGCTGCCGCTTAGCAGACCACGACACCAGGTTAGTGCCAAGGAAGACACAATAACCTGAGGTAGGCCGGCGAGTGTCAGGGCAACCTGCCCAATCAGCGTCAGAATAGGCCAGCAATTTGTTGGAGCTGCGTCGAAACAAAGTGAGGCCATGGCCGGTGGTGCCGCGGATATAGCGAAGCACACGCTTCACAAGGAGCAAATGATTAGCCCGAGGATCATGCATATGAAGACAAATCTGCTGCACAACATAAGAGATGTCCGACCGAGTGAACGTGAGGTACTGAAGACCGCCTGCAATACTACGATACTCAGTGGGATCTGCAACTGGATCACTGGACTTGGCTGAAATTTTGGAGGTAGTATCAACGGGAGTAGAGATGGGTTTGCACTGCAACATGCCAGCTCTGTCAAGAAGATCCATGCATACTTCTCCTGTGAGAGGAACAGACTATCCTTGCTGCATGTGACAGAGATGCCCAGAAAATAATGAAGATCACCCATATCCGTCATACTGAACTCGGCACGAAGAGAGGCAATCAAACTGTGCAACAATGTCGAGGACGATGCAGTCAAGATAATGTCATCCACATAGAGCAGGAGATAGGCCATGTTAGCACCACGCTGATAGACGAACAACGAGCTGTCGGACTTGGAGCCAATGAAACCAACCGATGCAATGAACGAAGCAAACCGCTGAAACCATGCTCGAGGTGCCTGTTTTAAACCATAGAGTGATTTGTTGAGACGACAAACCTTATCAGGGAAACGAGGATCAGTGAACCCAGAAGGCTGACGAGCATAAATAGTCTCGATGAGAGTGCCATTGAGGAACGCATTCTTGACATCAAGCTGATGGATGGACCAGTCACTAGAGAGAGCAAGAGAGAGCACCGTTCGAATAGTGGCTGGCTTGACGACCGGGCTGAAAGTTTCATCAAATTCGATACCTTCTCCCTGAGTAAATCCACGAAGCACCCAACGAGCCTTGTAGCGATCCAAAGAACCATCAGACTTCATCTTGTGACGGTAGATCCACTTACCAGTAACAATGTTAGCATTGCGAGGTGGATCAATGAGGTCCCAATTGTTGTTGGAGAGAAGAGCACCATACTCCTCAACCATAGCGGAATGCCAATTTGGATCCTTAAGAGCACCACGATAAGTCTTCGGTATGGGAGATAAACCCTCAACATGAAGATCAAATATCTTTTTGGGCTGCACAATGCCCTGTTTAGCACGAGTGGCCATGGCGTGAGATGGTGGCGGTGGAGGGGCCTGCGGTCGGCGGATTCGGGGTGGATCCACAGCAACAGGAGCTAGCGACGGCATTGCCGGTGGTGACGCAGCTGTAGTAGGAAAAGGACTCCCAGCAGGGCCGCCATCGGAGCTCCCAGCAGGGCGCTCGGTAGTAGCCCGTGCCCCAGGCGACCGGGGCGAGGTCGGTGGCGGCGACCGGGGCGAGGTCGGTGGCGGCGACCGAGGTGAAGTCGGTGGCGGCGACCGTGGAGGGGACCGTGGTGGCGGCGACGATGATCGTGGCGGCGACGGTGGAGTCGCGTCCGGGGTCACCGTGCCTGGCACGGTGAACGACATCAACGAAACCGGCTGCTCAGCACCCTGCAAAAAATCATAAGTGTGCAGGGAAGGAGACGGAGTTGACGAACATGGAGGGGAGGCGAAGGGAAAGGTTGACTCATCAAACACTACATGACGAGAGATGATGATCTTTTGGGTGGAACGATCAAGGCAACGATAGCCATGATGTCGTGATGGGTACCCTAGAAACACGCACGGCACAGAGCGAGGCACAAGTTTGTGCGGAGCGACGGCTGTGGTGTTGGGGTAACATAGACATCCGAAAACCCGAAGGCCAGCATAGGCAGGATCTACGCCAAGTAAGGCACGAAAGGGAATACGATCTGAGATTGCCTTGGAAGGTAGCCGATTATGCAACATAACGGCTGTGTGAAGAGCTTCGACCCAAAAGCGAGGTGGCATACTAGCTTGGATAAGGAGTGTACGAGTAATGTCATTAAGAGTACGAATAATGCGTTCGGCTTTACCATTCTGTTGCAAAGTATATGGACATGAAAAGCGGAGTGCAATTCCATGGTGCTGGGTAAAGGAATGGAGGAGTGAATTATCGAACTCACGACCATTATCACACTGAATAGCCTGCAAGCGTGCACTAAACTGGGTGAGCGCTAGAGCATGAAGGGACGACAAGTGCGAGAAAGCTTCGGACTTGGTCCGTAGAGGGTACACCCATGCATACTGAGTAAAATCATCGAGACAAACGAGATAATACTTAAAGCCAGAAATACTCTCAACAGGAGATGTCCACAAATCACAGTGAATTATTTGAAATGGAGTAGTGGTTACACGATTGGTGGAAGAAAAAGGAAGACGAACATGACGACCTAACTGACAAGAATGACACAAGCTACTTTTATTCTTTTCCCTAGGGATAACCGAAGAACGAGCTAATGACTCCATGACGGGCCGCCCAGGATGCCCAAGCCGACGGTGCTAGAGTGCTGCATCGACAACGAGGAAGGCGTGCGGCTGGCTAGTAGGGGAAGGGCGGATGGAGTAGAGAGCTCCGAAGCTATTGCATCTGAGAATTTTGCTCCTGGATAGAAGATCCTTCATAGAAAAACCAAGAGGGTCAAATTTGACGGATACACGATTATCAATGGTGAACTGATGAACAGACAAAAGATTTTTAACTATGTTAGGAACTACTAAGACATTACGAAGGTAAAAAGAACGAGAGGTGGTGGAAATAGGAAGACGTGCATGCCCGGTACCGGTAATTGGAAGAGTGGAACCGTTACCGACAACGACAGCGCGACGAGAGGAGGAGGGGGGGGGGGGGACACGGAGGTGAGCATACCGGGATCGGACGTAAAGTGGGAGGAGGCGCCAGTGTCCATCACCCACTCCCTGGAGGGTGCTTGCAGCCCCATGGCTTGGAACTAATGCATGAGCGCGGCCTGGTCCCATGAAGCCGAAGATGATGCCGGTGATGATGGAGTCGTGCCAGGGAGACTGTAGGAGAGCTGTCCAGGACCGTAGCCGAAGCCGTAGGGAGCAACGCCGTACAGGTTCTGGGTGTAGAACGCATGCGGCGATGAGGTGTGCCGTAGCGTGGCGGGAGCAGGGCGTAGCCGGTGGCGGCAACGATCGAGCAGCCCCCCTTGGCCATAGGGCCACATCTGGATGGCGCCGTTCCAGGGATGCTGCGGTGAGGGCCAGGAAAGAGTGGCAGCCTGCGGGGTCGCGGGCGCCGGGGTCTCCTTGATGACTCCAGCGGCGGCCTTCTTCTTCTTCTTCTTTCCTTTTCCAGGAGCCTTTCTAGGGTTGCCGGTGTTGCCAGGGTTGCCGGTGTTGGTGAAGAGGGCCGTGTCCGAGTTGCGGGCGCGGCGGTTTTTGCACTTCATGTCTTGGAGCGCAAGTAACGAGCGGCACTGCGCAAAGTTCATACCGGGCATGAGGGAGATGAGATCGGCGGCGGACTCGTATTGCTCAGAGAGGCCGTTGAGGCAGTGGACCACCATCTCGGCATCATCAACGGGGGCACCAAGATCCGCAAGCCCGTCGGAGAGGGACTTGACGTTCTGAAGATAGTCGGCCATACTCATATCTCCCATCTTGACATCGCCGAGCTCGGCCGTGAGGTGGAGTTGGCGATTGATCTTGTGGTCATTGAAGAGACCATTGTTGCTGTTCTAGATATCAACGGCGAGGGGATCGTCGCCGGGTGTCATGACGGCGTCGAGGATACTGAGTGAGACAGACCCATAGAGACAAGAACGACGGTGGCGTCGAGGAGAGACCACTCCGGGTTCGGCGCGTCGGCAGCATCGAAGTCGAGGTGATCCAGGAGGGCGTACTTGCGACAAGCGGCGCGGAAGAAGGTGCGCCACTGCCGGTGAACGCCGGTGTCAAGCGCGAGCTCAACAGGTACGTGGCCTTTGATGGAGTGGAGACCGACGGCTTGGGCGTGCAGCGAGGTCAATGAGAAAGATCCCGCGCTCGTCCCGGATCCATCGGTGGCGGTCGCGAGAGGCAGCTTTGCCTTGGCGGCTTCGGCAGCCTCGGCGTCCTGGCGCTCCTTGGCGGCGGCCAGCGCCTGGTTCGCCGCGTCAGCGTCGGGTTGCGACATGGAAGTGGCAGTGTCGGTGCGGCGGCGAGAGAGGTGGTGGTTTCAGCGGCAGCGGAAGGAGGAGGAGGGCGGCACAGGCTAGGGTTAGTTTTTTAGGCTCTATACCATGTAAGATTGGGGAAACCACACGTTGTGGTGCCTTGTATTGATATATATATATATATATCTCTCTCTCTCTCTCTCTCTCTCTCTCTCTCTATATATATATATATATATATATATATATATATATATATATATATATATATATATATATATATATATAGATATATATATATAGGTTACAAGGCAGAGTTCAGATCGTATAATATACAGACACCTATACAAGGACTACACATATACAACCGTATAACTGTACAAAATAATACGGTTATATATTCTAACAGTGGCGCTCTTATATAGTAGAAAAATTGTTATTTGGTGAAAAGAAACATAGCCTGTGGAGTAATAAAAATAAATACACTGACCCACTTCATTTCTGAGATAAATGATTAGTATTTAGATATAAGAGGAGATCATTTGGTTATAATTCGTCTATTGCAGCTACAAATCAGTGCACAATTTCAAAAATGGAGCTGCAGTATTGTTTAGTATTAGAGCATCTCCAGCCGTTGAGCCCTCCAGGAGGCATTTTTTTCGCCTCCTGGGGGGCTGCCGGCGAGAACTTTGGCATGGGGGCGGGAATTTTTGCACTCATCGCGCCCCCAGGAGGCGAGAAGCGGGGCCGACGAGGACGAGCGGGGTGTTGGTGATCATCAATGGACGAGGGAGGAAGGAGAAGGACCGGGCTCCTCGCCGGTGTGCACCTCCCCTGCCTGGCCGCGCGCGCCGCGCGCCTGGCCGCCCGCCTCTGGCTTCGCGTCCGCGCCCAGCCCTCGCCGGACGTGCATCCACGCCCAGGCCACGCCCATCCGCGCCCAGCCTAGGCCTTGCCGGCCGCGCGCGCTGGGGGTGCGCCTACTCCTCCTCCTCTCCCGCTCGCAGGGCGACAAAGAAGGCGAGCCAGTAGGCGAGGGGGCCAAGCCGGCGCAGCTCGTCGTCCTCGCGGATTTGGCTCTCGAACCACTCAAGCCAGACCTCCGCGGACACGCGGCGGGCCTTGCGGGCGCAGGGGTGGAGCGCATGGATCTTCTCCTTCTCGACGAGGAGGCAGGCGCAGATGTCCTGCTCGGTCGGGGTGAGGGGCCGGCTCAGCGGGGCGCCGTGCTCGAGGGAGAAGGTGGCGGGGAGGCGGAAGGCGTGGGAGCGGCAAACAGGGCGTGGTGGCCGGGGCCGTGGAGGCCGCGACAGCGCCGCCCGCGGTGCGGAGGACGGGCGCAGAACGTGGTGGCCTCCTCGGTCGCCGCCTCGGCGTCGGGCACGAGCAGGTCTCCGGCGTCGACGAGGACCAGCGACGAGGCGTGCCAGGCGGCGGGGACGGGAGTGGGGTTCGGTGCCCGCGTGTGTGGAGGGAAAGAGAGAGAGAGGAGGGAGCACGTGGGTGGGCCAGCGCCCACAAAAGTGAGTTAACTGGAGAGAGAGCCGCTGGCAGGTGGGCCAGCGCCCACAAAAAGGCGAAATTAAGCCCCCCAGGAGCCCCCCGGTGCGCTGGGTGTCGTATGAGGCAGCCGGAGGTAATTTTTGCTTCTGCCGGCGAAAAACGACGAGTTGGGGGCGCGAATGGGGCGATTTTTGCCCGCCAGCGCCCAAAAAGTGGCTTGGGGAGGCTTCTTGGGGGCACTAGTGGAGATGCTCTTAGCCTTCACAACCTTAGACAACGTTTGATTCTGCAGCACAACTCCACGCCATGACAAGCATTTCACCAATGAACACGTTTTACAAAAAATATCATCGGCCAAGCTTTATTGATCAGGGTTTAGCATAATCGGAACACAAAGAACTTTAAAATTGTGAAATCCAATGTATTCTGCAGCGGGCGTTCTGGAAGGTGATTGTTGAGGCCTCTTATGGAGGCATGACCTTGCTGTTCAATTTGCAGATGGTGCCCATTGACTCTGCTAGCTTTGGAAGGTCGCGGAGGAGGCCAGCCGAGCTGGACGATGGGGCGTCTTTGGATGTGGAGGAGGTCCGACCAGAGCAGCGGCATGTACTTCCCTTGGTACTGTTTGATGTATCTAAATATTTCTTGTTAACAATTTTATTTGCTAACTATTATTTAATTTGGATACTTCCATTATGATGCTTCCAGGCCAAAATTAATGTGCTTTACATACTGGTTTGCTCACTTTTCTTTGTAGAGCAGTCCAACTCATTACCATCTTATGTAGTATCTCTCATATTTGTGCCTTGTTGTAACACCCTGGTAGTTAAGCTACAGTGACCTCACAATAATGGTTCCAGAGCATCAAGATTGACTAAGCTAATCCGCCCCTTAATAAAATCAAAGTCATTTAAAAAATAATAATTTAAATTGCAAGTCGAAATAATATTGCTTCAAAACGCAAAAAAAAATGTTGTTCATCTCCCATAAATCTCGAATGATTTTTCATGAAGAAATCAACCTCTTTGGATTACTAAAATCCCCCAGAAATATTTAAAGTGGTCCAACAATAGCTAAATTGGCTTTTTCAAAAATAAACAAATACTTAGACCTTCCCCAAATGGCCTAAAACATTTTGTGGAGCTTTGCTGTATTGCAATGCACATATGTGGCACTTTTCACATTTAACAAAATTGAAGTGCTAGTAGAAAGAATTTAGAAACAGGAGGAAATAAAAAGAAAACAGAAATTGTAAAAAAAGGGAAGGAAAAGGAAACAGCCCACCCCCTGGGCCTTGGCCCACTACAAGGATCCAGCCCACCCCTGCCTCCTCCTACCTCTCACTACAGTGAGGCGGGGAGGCGTGGCAACCATCTGTGGCCGCGCCTGGAGTCGTGGAGGCAATCCAGCCCCTGCCCCGCCTACAAACCAGTCCCGTGGCCCTCCCCAAACCCTAGCAAATCCATCCCCCTCGCTGACCTCTCCCCCTCTCAAATTCGTCCGCTCCCGAGTGTAGCACTGTAGCCGTCACCACCGCCTTCGTCGGTCCTGCGGCCACCGGACACGCCGAGCTGCGCCACGACGTCCAGACGGCCCGCCGTCGTCGTCTACTTCCTCTCCGCCCTCTGGATCAAGCCGAGCGCCTCTCTTCCGACCGAAACGAGCTCGTCTTCAACCTACGGATCGCTGGCATTCGTCGCCGATTCCGGCTACCCCATGTCCTTTCCGAGCTCACTGCCACTCCCTACGGCTCCACTGTGAGCTCCTGCTTCTCCTTCCCCTCTTCATTAGCTCGCCCGCGATCCGTAGTCGCCGATGCCACCGTCGACCGAACGCACTGCCGCCTCGCGCTCGTCGCGCCCGCGAACCCCGTAGCCTTGCCGGACCACCGCTCCCCGCGCGTGCTCCCCTGCACCTGCTGCTCTCCCTCCGTGCCTTGGCCACCCCGGGGCCCGGGCTAGCCCCTTGCCGTGCCCGTGCCTGTTAGACTATGTATAGCTTCTGTATTTGTGTACGTATATTGTACCTACTGTAACACACCTATTATATATATGAGATAAGCCACCCCTAGAGGGTTGTGCTGGTTCCCCCAAACTTATTGTCTTACATGGTATCACGCTAGGTTACGATCACTTCCGCTTAAAACCCTAATACCCGCACCGCCGCCGCCGCCGTCTTCAACGCCGCGCCCCTAATCGCGCCGCCGCCATGTCGAGCGCCGCCACGTCCGGTTCCACCACCGCGGGACTCCTCCCGGCCTCCCTCGCGGCCCTGCTGAACCTCTCGTTGGACGCCGTTGTTGTACCGCCCCCGCTCGGGACCCGGAGCATCGGCTCCGTCTACTCGACATCGCCGGCGCCCGACGCCTTCGGCGCGAGCTTCAGGGTCCACGCCAGGGCGACGCCGTCCGCCACCGATCCAGCGGGCGTTATCCGCCGCTCATGCGGCGCGCCGAGATTGCCCGATGGCGGGTCTTGCGCCGTCCGCCCGAGCCGCAGCGCTGTTCGCCCGCGCCGCCTTGGTGAACCGGCTGCCTCCATGGTGCTTGCGCCCAGGCAGCCCTCGATGGATCGTCACCACCTCCGCCGTTTACTTCGCCATCTAATCACCATCAAGCTCTCTGCCGACAACTACATCTTGGCGTGCGCGAGGTTCTCCCGCTCTTGGGGAGCCACTATCTGCTTTCGGCTACGCCGATGACTCTCTTCCCCCCCCGCTTGGTGGACAGCGTGCACGGTCCGGTCTACAATCCGCCCACAGCGCCACGGGACGGGCAGGACCAGCGAACCTCTCCTCCATCCAGGGTCGCTCTCGCTGGCTTGTTGTTTTCGCGAAACGTCTCATGAGGCCTGACCATCCTTGGCGCACCTTTGCGGCGCAGTCTCGTGCTCGTGTCTCGCACTCCGTCGTCAGCTTGGCGAGTGTCGAAGCTTGACTCCACCGCCACCGAAGTTCTACAACAAGGTCAAGGGCCTCGCCGACACATTGGCCTCCATTGGACAGCCCCTCACCGACTCTGAGTTCAACTCGTTTATTGTCAATGGTCTTGATGAGGAGTATGATGCCTTAGTCGAGATCATCAACGTGCGGGGTAACTCGACACCCATGCTGGCACACGAGGTCTTTTCCCGCCTCCTTCTCACTGAGCAACGGGTCGAGACGCGCCGCTCCAGGGGCAACGGCTCCCTCTCGGCCAACGCTGTCACCAAGGGTGGCCGCTCTTCTTCATCATCCCGGGCTCCTTCGGGGCTGCCACCACCGCCCGCCTCGGCCCCCCCTCCTACTGCGACATTACCAGGGGCTGGCGGTCCGCGTGTGTGTCAGCTTTGTGGCCGTGATGGGAACTGGGTCTCCAAGTGTCACAAGCGCTTCCAGCGGAGTTTCCTTGGTCTTGGCAATGACGGCAAGGATACACGCAACCTTGCCCGTCAGGTCGCCATGGCTGATCGTCCAGCGCCGCAGAAGCAACAGGGACACACTCAGTCCTACTCCATCGATCCACACTGGTACATGGACTCTGGGGCGACAGAGCACCTGACAAGCGAGATGGGGAAGCTTCACACTCGTGAACCCTATCATGGCTCCGACAAGATCCACACCGCCAATGGAGCAGGTATGCACATCTCTCATATTGGTCAAGCATCTCTTCTCACTAGACATGCCAATAGGAGTCTTCAGCTTCGCAATGTTCTTCGAGTTCCATCTGTGACACGTAATCTTCTTTCAGTTCCTAAACTCACACGTGATAATAATGTGCTTTGTGAATTTCACCCTTTTGATCTTTTTATTAAGGATCGGGGCACGAGGGACATTCTTCTTAGTGGGCGGCTGTGCTGGGCCTCTACCGTCTGGAGCATCTGGCCGCCAGCTTTCGGTGGAGTTCGGGTCTCTCCGTCCACGATGGCATGCTCGTCTTGGTCACCCGCCACACCTATTGCTCGTCATGTTTTGCATCGTCATGAGCTTCCTAGCCTGTCTAGTAATAAAGATGTAGCAGTGTGTGATGCTTGTCAGCAGGGGAAGAGTCATCAACTTCCTTTTTCGAGTCCAATCGTGAAGTGAAACATCCTTTAGAACTTGTGTTTTCAGATGTATGGGGTCTGCTCGGACTTACATCGGTGGTCATAATTACTATATCAGTTTTGTTGATGCTTATAGTCGCTTTACCTGGCTTTATCTTATTAAACGTAAATCTGATGTGTTTGACATTTTTGTTCAGTTTCAAAAATATGTTGAACGCCTTCTCAAGCACAAAATTGTTCATGTCCGATGGATTTGGGGCGAGTATCGCAAACTCAACTCCTTCTTTCAGTCGCTTGGGATAGCTCATCGTTTAGCATGTCCACATACACATCAGTAGAATGGTTCAGTAGAACATAAGCATCGTCACATTGTTGAAGCTGGTCTTACTCTTTTGGCCCATGCATCTGTTCCGTTTCGGTTTTGGAGTGATGCCTTCACCACTGCATGCTTTCTCATTAACCGTACTCCCACTCGTGTTTTAAACATGAAGACTCCCATTGAGGTTCTCCTTAATGAACAAACTGATTATACCTTTTTCAAGGTTTTTGGGTGTGCTTGCTGGCCGCACCTTCGTCCATATAACAAGCGCAAGCTTGAGTTTCGTTCCAAGAAGTGTGTCTTTCTTGGCTATAGCTCTCTTCATAAAGGTTACAAATGTCTTCATGTTCCCACAAATCATGTCTATATATCTCGGGATGTCGTGTTTGATGAGCATGTTTTTCCCTTTGCCAAACTTCCTGTGTCCACCGCTGAACCACCGTCTCTGCATTCATCCTCTGTTGCCTCTGACCAATTTGATGATGTTGCATACTCTCCTGTGCTATTACCTAACCATGGTGCAGGAACCGGACATGGGGCTCACTTGGAGCTGTTGGAGGATTCACCATCATCACCGCCGCCCTCTGATGGGCACGTCGATCGCCCTTTGACGTTGCATGGCATCGATCCGTGTGCCCATGCACGGTCGCCCGAAGAGCTCGTCGCACCGGGCTCGTCCACTGCTCGGCCTGCTACGCCGGAGTCGCCTGCGGCTCGGCCCGCCATGCCGCCTTTGCCCGTGGCTCGCCCGCGACACCGGCCTCACCGGTGGCTCGGCCGCTACGCCGGTCTCGCCCACGGCCCGGTCCGTGACGCCGGTGTCGCCAGCGGCTCCGCCTGCCTCGCTGGCATCGCCTGTGGGCCGGCCTGCTACGCCGACCGCGCCCGAGGCTACCGCGTCTGGCTCCTCGTCGTCTGAGCCATCCATGATCAGTCTCTCGCCCGCTGACTCGTCTTCGCCGGCTGACTCGTCTTCATCGATGTCATCCAGCCCATTGCCGGCTGCTCCGTCGACCTCGGTGGCTCCTGTGTCCCGACCACATACACGCAGTCGCAGTGGCATTTTTCGACCCAAGGAACGTAAGGATGGTACTGTTGCTTGGTTGGCTGCTTGTCTGGCTGCTGCTGTTGCGGATCCGTCTTCTGAGCCACGCTCATATCAGGCTGCCATGCGAGTTCCTCATTGGCGAGAGGCTATGGAGCAGGAGTTTCATGCTCTTCTTCGCAACAAGACATGGACTCTCGTTCCTCCACCACCACGGGTAAATGTTATTGACTCCAAATGGGTGTTCAAAGTGAAGAAGCATTCGGATGGATCTATTGAGCGTTACAAAGCGCGCCTTGTTGCTCGAGGATTTCGGCAGCGCCATGGTCTTTACTATGAGGACACCTTTAGTCCCGTCATCAAGCCTACCACCATTCGGCTTATTCTTTCTCTTGCTGTTACTCGTGGTTGGTCACTTCGTCAACTTGATGTGCAGAATGCCTTTCTCCATGGATTCTTGGAGGAAGAGGTTTATATGAAACAGCCGCCTGGTTTTTCTGATCCTGATCATCCTAACCATATCTGTCGTCTCACCAAAGCACTCTATGGTTTGAAGCAAGCTCCTCGTGCCTGGCATGCCCGCCTTGCCTCTGCCCTTCGTGCTCATAGGTTTGTGTCGTCCACTGCTGACTCTTCATTATTCCTTCTACAGAAGCCAGAAGTCACTATGTATCTTTTGGTATATGTCGATGATATTATCCTTGTCCGCTCTTCTCGGTATGCTGCTGATGCTCTTGTCTGCTCTCTTGGTACTGATTTTGCGGTCAAAGATCTTGGGAAGCTTCACTACTTTCTTGGAGTTGAGGTCACTTCTCCTGCTGATGGTCTTGTTCTAACGCAGAAGAAGTACTCCTTGGATTTGTTGCAGCGAGCTGGTATGCCGAAGTGCAAACCGACTACCACACCCATGTCGTCTACCGACAAAATCACAGCTGTTGATGGTGAGCTTCTGTCTTCTGCGGATGCCACAGAGTACAGGAGCATTGTTGGTGGGCTTCAGTAGTTGACGATCACGAGACCAGATATCTCTTTTGCTGTTAACAGGGTTTGTCAGTATCTTCAGGCTCCTAGAGACACTCATTGGGCTGCTGTTAAGCGCATTCTGCGTTATGTCCAGTTCACGGTGACCTTTGGGATGCATATTCGGCCGACTTCCTCTCGGGTTCTTTCGGCCTTCTCAGATGCAGATTGGGCTGGCAGCCCGGATGACAGGCGATCCACGGGGGGTTATGCTGTGTTCTTTGGCTCTAATTTGATCGCCTGGAGTGCTCGAAAACAGAGCTCTTGTGTCACGTAGTAGTCTTGAAGCTGAGTATAAGGCTGTGGCTAATGCCAACGCCGAGATCATCTGAGTGCAGTCTTTGCTTCAGGAGTTGGGTTTGTCTCAACCTCAGCCTCCTATCCTTTGGTGTGATAACATCGGTGCTACATACCTTTCTCGCAAATCCGGTATTTCATGCCCGAAGAAACACATTGAAGTTGACTATCACTTTATGCGGAAGCGTGTCGCAAGCAACTCCAGATCAAGTTCATCTCTTCTAAGGATCAACTTGCGACATCTTCACTAAGCCTCTACCTCTACCACAGTTTGAGGCTCAGAGGCTAATCTTACCCTTCTCAGTTCTTTAGAAAGTGGCTAAGATTGAGGAGGTGTTAGACTATGTATAGCTTCTGTATTTGTGTACGTATATTGTACCTACTGTGACACACCCATTATATATATGAGATAAGCCACCCCTAGAGGGTTGTGCTGGTTCCCCCAAACTTATTGTCTTACAGTGCCCAAGTCACACCGCACGGCCGCATCCACCCGCGCGCCCGCAGCTTCAGCTCCTACTTGCGTCGCTGCTGCTGCTCGCTGCTTCTTCTGCTACGTGCTGCTATCGTCGCCTGCTAGCGCTCCTGGCCGCCCCGCCACCCGCCTTCGACAGCCCGCGTTGACTGCACGCGTGACACCGCTCCCGCCTCTGCTCGCTCCTCCTCGCGAACGCGTCGCCACCCTCGCGTTCGGCTCCGTCGCCTACTGCTGCGTACGCCTACGGCCGCGCCCAAGCCCCAAGCCCCGCGTCTAGCCACAGCCGCCCACACGCCCCAGCAGCCCGCGCCTTGCGACGGCCCCGCTCGCTGCCCCACTCCGCTCTGCTGGTGCTCTTCTTCCGCTGCCGCCGGCCGAGCATGCCTCCACAAGCGCTCGCCGCACCCCTGCCTCTAGCTACTTGCCGCCGCGCCTCGTCGCTCGTGGCCGGTCCCATCTCCGGCCGCCGGCCCTGCCTAGCGTCGGCCGTCCGGACACGCCCCGCGGGCTCCCCCCGCAAGTCGCAGCCCCAGCCGGCCGGCCGTGCCCATAGCCTCACCCGTGGCCGCCGGCGTCCGCGCGCTGTGTGCGTGTGTGTTTGGGGCAGAACCTCCCCCTTTTTTTTTGTAATAACAATGATTAGTGTTAACCCCCTCCTCTAAATAGTCAATGACAGTGGGCCTCATGCCAGTATTTTAATCAATTAAATTTTGTTTAAAAAAATGTTAATTAGCCCTGAGTCAATGACATGCGGGTCCCACTTGACCCGCTGACCAGTCAACCTTTGACTAGTCAACTCCTGAGTCAGCAGTTGGCTGGACCCACCTGTCGGCCACTAGTGCATCTCTGGGTGCACTGCACCGGGTGGACCTAACCCTTTTCTGCCTAGTTTTCTTTTAATTAAATAAATCTTAGGAATTTTTAGAATATTGTTAAATCTTCGAAAAATCATAGAAAATAAACCGTAGCTCGGATGAAAAAGTTTTCTACATGAAAGTTGATCAGAAAAATCCAACAAATCCAAGTACGTTGTCCGTTCATCTATCACATGCATCTAGCATGCTGAACACGGAACCATCCCCTCTCTTTTGTTTGTCCGGAAAATACCAAACGTCGGGAAAATCTCTCCGGATGTTTTCCCTTTTTGTCTGCAACGTGTAGCATGGTGATAGGTCACCCCTAGCACGATGTACTACTAAGTCTTTCATTGTGATGCTCTATTTGCTCTATATTTACTGTTTCTTCCCCCTCTTCTCTGGTAGACCCCGAGACCGCGGTTGTACCGGTGATCGACTACTTCACCGTTGAAGATTCGTATCTGTTTGTCGAGCTTCCAGGAAAGCACCCCCCCTTTTTTGAGCATACCGATATCGCCTACTCTATCTCTCTTATGCTTGCATTAGAATCTGCTGCTACTATTGTTATCCTATTTCTGCTGCATAGCTTGTTTATTGTAACTTGCTGTTGTTACCTACCTACCTATCCTAAACTGTTTAGTATAGGCTGGTTAGAGACTTATCAGAGACCCCCACTTTGTCCTGACTGCCCCGCTGGATTATCAGAAGACCCGATCAACGAGATCGAAGACCAGGCCCCGTCACCGCACATCACTTTTCCCTTAGTTGCTCGACACTACTGGGTTACTGTCGAGTGCCGAGGGTGATACCTCATAAGCACTTCTGATGTTAACCTTGTAGGTTAGTTCATCGGTTGTGGTCATCGAGGGTGATTCCTCCTTCTCCACTCCCGATAACGACACTGTCGTGCAACTCCACAAGAGTGGTCCTCGAGGGTGATTCCTCCTTCGTTCACCTTGACGATAACATCAGGTGGAATTCCATCGAGGGTGATTCCTCAGGGTTCCCCTTGGTGTTAGACACACGGTTACTATGGTTACTATGACCTTACACTGAACCATGTTACTAAAGACGGGTCGGCCCTGAGGGGTACCCGCGCGAGCTTAATTGCGAGTGATGTGGAGTCGGGTTGACCTGGAAGGTGCCCGTGAGATAATTACGAGGCGTGTCCGGGCATTCTTAGCCCTTGTCGCAAGTCCTCGAGATGGGGCGACGGGGTCAAATCTTTCGTGAGTCTCTGCTCGTGGCCGCACTACCAACACACTAACGGTTTGGATATTTGATCTGAGGGGCCTCTGGCCTAATAGCATTAACCATCACGTGGGCATAGTATGGGCGTTCTGCATCGTCTACATCAGCCGAAGCTTAAGAGACGTCAACGACTGAGCGGCGCGCGCCGGGTTGGACTGGAACACCTCGCCTTGTATAAGGGGGGCTAGGTCTGCTCACCGGCCGCCCATGCAACATGCAGGAGTTCCCGGGGCGATGGCCCAAGACCCATGGGGGCATAGGCTTAGTCCGGCGTGCTGACCTCTCTATTAGGCCTAGGTCAGGTTGCGGCGTATCGTTTGGCCGAGGCCGGGCATGACCCAGAAAAGTGTGTCCGGCCGGAGTTAATCGAGCGTGGTGGGTAAGTTGGTGCACCCCTACAGGGAAGAAAACATCTATTGATAGACTGTCCTATGGTAACGGACACTTGGAGTTGTATCCCGGTCGATACAGCTAGAACTGGATACTTGAGATGAGAAATGGATAGTATGGCTCTAGGATTGCTTTCTCCCAGGGAGTGGAGGAAGGATCTCTGGGCGAGGTTGATGACACTACTACTACTTTACTTTAAGCTAGTCTGCACTCTTCGATGCTAAAGATGCTAGTCTTCGATAGGACTAGCCTCTCCCCTCTACAGCCTTCCTTTGATAATGTTGCATATGTAGTGTAGGTCCTTGCTTGCTGAGTACTTCAGATGAGTACTCACGTTTGCTTTGCTTTCTTTTTCCCCCCATATCCGTTTGATGCAACCAGATGACGGAGCCCTTGAGACCGCTACCAGCGACGACGACGACGACTACTACTACTACTCCGAGGGTGCCTACTACCACGTGACGGACGCCATGACCAGGAGTAGTTAGGAGGCCCCCAGGCAGGAGGCCTTGCCTTTTCGAGCGATGTTGCTTTTGTGCTAGCCTTCTTAAGGAAAACTTGTTTAACTCATGTCTGTACTCAGATATTGTTGCTTCCGCTGACTCTTGTGTATTCGAGCTTATGTATTCGAGCCCTCGAGGCCCCTGGCTTGTAATATAAAGCTTGTATTATTTCAATTTGTGTCTAGAGTTGTGTTGTGATATCTTCCCGTGAGTCCCTTATCTTGATCGTACACATTGGCGTGCATGATTAGTGTACGATTCAATCGGGGGCGTTACACTTGTATCCTAGTAGAGCTCAATCATTGGTCTGCTTATATCTCCCATCTCCCAGTCTTTGATCCTTATGTTTTAATAGTTCAAATTCACATCGGGGATCATTACCAATCTCAGTGACACACTCGAGGAAGATAAAATTATGATGGACCATATGGCGTTAGGCATAATATAACCACTGTTTTTTTGTGATTCCAAGGATGTTAGCTATTAGTCCTTTCGACTAAAGTTGTACTAAACTAACAACAAGTAAGATGGATCGGATGGAGTACTAGGAAAGCTCAAAATCTTAGTTCAAGTTTCAGAACTCAAGAGGTATCCTATACTCTTGAAACTTTTATTAGGAGGAGCTCTCCTTATATACATGCTTTTGCTCTACCCCCTTTTACTAGGAATTCGATGGTGCTGCTTGAATATTTTGTTCCTAATGCATGCAACACACTACATCCCTTATCTACATAGGTCTGCTTGTTCTCGAATCGGTTCAAATAAATATGATGCTGATTTGGTTCCTATGGTCAGATTTTTTTCCGAGAATCCACAAGTTCTGCTGGTCTTGAAGAATGTATTAAGTTCATTGCAAACTTAAAGATCAGAGAAGATACTCAAGGAAGGGTGCCGCAATTTCTAGACACAACGTTGTCAGCAACACCTACTATCTGTATATATGAACTACCTATCATCTTTAGCTAATCTCTAAGGCTTCATAATCATGTGTTGTGATGGTCTGATGAACTCTACTTTCCTTTTGAAGATCATTTTTCTTTGGAGCATGTTAGCCTTTGATATCAATTCAATGTTGTGCTCTATCATCCACTTTGTAAGATTGTGACCTATATTATAATATGCACCTATTACTTTGGAACATTTTTCTCTAAGTTTCTGATTACTGTATTCTGGTGCACAGCTGCACAGCCAAGGCAAGTGCGCACAAGATCGCATAGGAGGCGCGCCCCACCCACTAGTATATAACACATGCAGCGTTGTGAGAACCCACGAGAGACAATAGACATCCCAACACAAATGCAAAAAGATCCCTAAAATAAGAAAATACAATCAAACACCAATTGTTAACGGTCGCTGTTGTTGAGACGAACAACAACGGAAAACGCTGGAAGCCACCAAACCCTGAACCGAAGGCATATCATCACCTGGATCGGCTTTTTGAGTCGAATATGAACCTCGCTGCGGATGGAGAGGCGTTGCCGTTGTGGCACGTCCACCGGGGATCGACCCATGCATCTCCTTGGCTCCAGCGCGGATGCCTCCGTCTGATGAATTCGAAGAAGAATCGCCAAATCTACAACCACAAGCCACCAACGGAGTATTAGGCTATCAAACCTCTCGCCAGCAGCCACGACCACATTATGGGTGACCAACACCAGCCTGAGCACTCCTATAAAGGTCTCCACCGGTGTCGTGGAATTGTCACGGCAGATGTCCTTAGTGTCAGGACTTAGTCGCGAGGCCAACGCATCTATGTGGTAGCTTGAGAGGGGTTGATCGGGATGAGAGACGCAACACGCAAGACAAGGATTTAGACAACCGGGCCCGGAAACATCATCCGTAATAACCCTACATGCTGTTTGTGGCTAGGTCTCATTATGATCGGGAGAGAGTCGCGAGTGGCCGGCTCTTTGTGTCTAGCCCTAGAGATTGTTCTTGTTGCCTCCCCTCTTTGGGGAGCCCTGCCCCTCCTTATATAAGTTAGAGGGGCGGGTTACATGTGGAGTCCAAATAGGATTAGGACTAGCCTATCTTGTACTACAAGCCGGATACAAGTCCGGGTCTTGATTCCTTGTAAAGTAGATATTCCTCACGCCTTTCCTCTTAAGCCGGCCTATCATAACGTAAGCCGGCCTTCTGGGCCTTGAGCCTCCTTGGCCCCCGGGTCTTGTCGCTCCTCTGATCCGCTTGCCAGGTCACCCATAAGTTGCCAGGATCGGGCGGGTCATTAGTGAGTCGCCAAGTACGGCCGGGTTATACTTCCGGCCGGGTTACAACGCGGGGTATATCCCCGACATTAGCCCCCAAGTTTAGCTTGGATTTATCCATGGTAAACTTATGCTGCAAAATAAACACAAGAACAAATTTGACAGGTTGTGCTCCGGGTTAAAAATTCTTGTAAACCGGCACCTGAACATCCTTAGTCCTTGTCATTTCCTTCTTCTAGAAAATCCGGGTCAATAAACCATCTTCGTACTCAAATTGCTGACGTTGGTGTCTCATAGAGAAATATTGTGAAGAATAATCCACTTGAATCGGCTTCCAAAGCGCCGGCTTAAGTAATATTGGTCTTGAAATACTCATATGATATTCAACCGGTTTGAAAATATAGAACTTGCCGATCTCTGATTTCCAAAATCACCGGGTTATAAAAATTGATAATTCCTGGTCATGATTGTTTCCAACGCCGATTCATGATTGTTGCCAATGCCGGTTCATGATTATTGATGACGCCGGGTTATGATTATTGCGAACACGGGTCATAATGATTGGTGATGCGGGTCAATCTAGTTTGCTCAAAACTGAAAATTGGAAGATATTTCTCCTTATATCCATATTACCTATAGCCCCCAAGTCGTGAACAGAACAAAGTGATGATTTGAGACTTGTTTCCATATAATTACTGCCACTTTGAAGAAATCCATGTTCATCTCAGTCACTAGTAAAACTGAATACTCCATATATGTAGCCCCCAAGTGCGGGTTGTCATGCTTGCAGGAACACAGGACTTGAAATTGCCTATATGCTCATAAAAACTTCAACCAGTGTAGCCCCCAAGGGTCGGGTCATTATGCAATAATGAGCAGGGACTGTGTAGATATAACCATGTAAACTTGAACAGCAATGTGTAGCCCCCATGGGCCGGCTTAGTAAGATAATACTGAGCTGGGACTTTGTATATAATTGATAATAACATCATATAATATAGTCTCCACCATGGGGCTTGAACCCACGTCCACAAGGTTAAGAGCTTTGTACTCCACCAACTAAATAGTGGACCGTTCAAAATATAATGGATTAATGCTTGTGTACCTTGAATTTTTTACAGGAGCAATTGGTAGCCCCCAAGGGCCGGCTCATTACAATGGAATGATTCGGGTCTTCAATAAGTTGATCAAAAAATGACTTTACATTAGCCCCCAAGTGCCATGGTGCTTGCTGGCAGTGACATGGGACTTGCATATTTGATATAATCCCAATCTAAATAATATAGCCCCCAAGTGCCGGGTCGTAAGCCTGCAGCGGCTCGGGACTATTCCTTCCATTGTAGAATAAATCATATCCATTGATAAAAATAATAGCCGCTGCGCTAAAGCGACTTTGAAAACCTCAATCATGGCACTGGTTTATTGATAATCACAATAGAAATCCAGCAATGCTGGCTATTCGAGATTTGAATAATATAATCCGGTATGAAAACCTCCATCATCAATGTCATCATGAAAATCCAGCCAGTTTGGCTATTAAAGGTTTGAATACCTCATCGGTTGACAAGTAAATTCGGAGTTCAAAGACTTGGCGGCTCTTGGCCGATGGCGAGTTAATACGCCTCCATTGTAAGCCGGAATTTTTATAACCCTGCGACTTATAGCCTTTGAGAAAAATCCAGAACGGATCATCATTTTGAAGCATGAACTTTGGTAATGAGCTTGAACTTAATCATTTATATGTCATATTTCTGCAAATCCTGCAAAGAGTTTAAACAACATATGCCCTGGCGACTTAACGTCAAAAACCAGGGCGGGTAACCACCAAATGTAGTCTTATCCTGCACGGGTAAATCACAAGATCCCTATGATCCTTTGAATGATACCGCGGCTTATGTGACCGGACGGTGAAGTTGATAACTCAACTCTGTAAAGCGGCACATATGATATTTGTGACAACTCAAATACTTGCGATTGTATAAAACAGATAAAATTTTTGAGGCTTCGATTGAATACGATCGAGAAACCGTTCCAAAGGGGTTAAGCTAAGATTGAATACGATCATATAGCCCCGAGGGCGTTGGCATTGCCGATCAAAGTGGGTATCGACAACTATGTTCTCTTTGGTTGAATCGACCTATGTTTGAACAGAAACCCCAAATGACCACTGTGATATTGAATTTGTCTTGCGGTTTACATGACCTGTGTAATAAGGGTGATAACCCAATCCTTATAAGCCAATGCTTCCATATAAATGATGGTTGTCATAATTTGGCGACTTATAGTCAAAAGTCAAGCGGGTTAATCATAAAACACTTATATACATTTGAGATATAATCCCCAAAAGGTCTCAAGTTAAGTAATTGTGGCTGCAATAAACTTTACCGAGATAGAATAAAACTTTTGAGGCTTCTGATTCGGATATGATCAGTAAACCGTTCCAAAGGGGTTAAGCTAAGATTCGAATACGATCATATAGCCCCCAGTGGCGTTGGCGATGCTGATCAAGTGGGTATCGACAACTATGTTCTCTTTGGTTCAAATACGACCTATGTTTGAATAGGAAGCCCCCAAGTGACCATAAGAGTTGTTTAATGACGCTGGTTCGAATACGACCCACGTCAGACCCAAAGGGGTTAAGCTATGATTCAGATATGATCAAGAAGCCCCCTAGTGGGTTTGGCAGTATGCCGATCAAGAGGGTATCGATAGCTATGTTCTCTTTGGTTCGAATACGCCCTATGTTTGAACAGGAAGCCCCCTAGTGATCATGAGAATATTTAACGACTCTGAATCGAATACGATCAGGGTCACACCAAAAAGGGTTAAGCTAAATTCGAATACGATCAGCTCCCAATGGTCATTAAAGCAGGGTACCTATGTTTGGGTTGTGCTTTGTAACAGACTCTTTTTGGTCCCTTTAATTTTTCCTGAAAACTCAAACTTTTGCGAGAGATAAATTCTTTTTGAACCGGAAAAACCGGATATTGAGAGTTTCAAAGCTTTGTGATAAACAAATTTACCTTGAAAAAGATTTTGAACCGGATTTGAGAGCTTCAAAACTTTGTGGCAGATAAATTTCCCTTGAACCGGATTTTAAACCAGATATTTAAGAGCTTCAGTGCTTTGTGAGAGATGTCAAGTCTCTTGAGCCGGATTTAAACCGGAATCCTTCTTTTTAAGCCAGAAATTTTTTAACGGCCTTTAAACTTTTCACCAATATGGCGGTAGCCTCCGGGACCGGGTTATTTTTCCCTCTAATGACCCGGAGTTCTTGAATGCATTGAAACCGACCAATGCTGCCGAGTCATATCATTGTAGCCCCCGAGTCTCAAGACGACTCGAGGAGTTGGCTTTGAGATTCTCCATATTGACCATAGCAAAAGGTGTATATCATTGGTGTTGATAGCGCGATGTGAATCCACAGAAGGTTGAAGTGACTGCGGCGGGTTATAACTGATCCCGTATGAGCCGTGTCAGCAACTCGGCCAATGGTTCCTTCCAACTGGATGTTTTGAAGTTAACCAAATTGTACTGGCGGCGACTTGTGCGCCTGCCCATTGAACCATCCAGTGCAGACGGCGGCTGATAATACATGATACTTCCCTTCCAATTTGTTGGAGGAAAACCGGGCTTCCCAAGCAGTAACTCGCTCATATTCAATAAACAGCTCATGCATACAGGTGCGGCCCAGTGTGTTTATATAGACCAACCCGCGAGAGATGGATGGTAAAGACGACCGTTGCATCAGAGGCGGCACAGACAGATGAGCCGGCAGTGGTGTTGTAAGCCGGTCCGGACGGGCGAATCGATCGCCGGCGCGGTAATCCGCGTGGATGGGAAAGTCAACCACGTTGTATTGATGTAGTGAACAATTGTCCTGTATCAAAAAAATATCACACGACAAAGTAATTGTTCACACAAAAATTAATATGTGCTATGAAAACAAACCGGACGGATATCACCTGATGTTTTTTGTTCGGACAACGGATGATCCGTTCATCACGACAGAGACGGTTTAGGCAGGTCGGCGACTCAATATGGTCCCGGCGATCCAAGCAAACTACGGGCGGTGCAGATGCATACATCGCCTCCGACGCCGGCGCATGAGGCTGGTTCATAACGTGGCCATGAGTTAATCGACCTGTGTATACAATAGCTTACCTCGAAAAAAATCTTTAGATGATATTTAATTATACCAAGTAAGAGTTTTAGAAAAAAAGCACCTGATTGTTTTTTGTTCGGCAAGTCATTAGCACCCGATCCAAGTAGAAGCAACCAGGCGGTGCCGCAGCGGTTGCGGTGACTAGTAGCCTCAGCAGTGAGCGCTAGAAGGAGGTCCTCCGGCGGCGGTGCTAGCAAAGCGGGCGTGCGCGCGAGCGGGCAGTGCTGAGACACGCTCCGGCCCGGTGGTGATGGGGAGGCCAGCAGGCGGGGTCGCGATGGGCGGCGGTTCAGCCCCGCTACTGCTGAGGCGGGCGGAGACGGAGGTCTTGAAGGCAGACGACGGCGGCCGGCGAGGCCGGCTCGTGGCAGTGAGACCCAGCGGGCGGCTCAACTCAGCAAAGGAGGTGACTCAGCAGGGCCAACCCGGAATTCGAGGCGGAGGTAGAGTCCGGCGAGTGGGCGGTGGTTTGTCAGAGGCCGGTGGAAGCGGCGGCTCGGGGCCAGCAGTTCCAAGGTGGACGAAGTCGGCGGCTCATGGGTGGCGGCCTGACGGACATAAGTCGGAGGCGCAGGCCGGCATCTCTGGCGGCGGCTCAACAGATGCAGGCGAGGCAGCTCACCACGGCAGAAGCAGAGACAACCGAGGCGGGTTCATCCTCCTTTTCCGGATCGGGCAAGGTCCGCAGGCGGAGGAGGAAACCGTAGGCCGGTCTGAGGAATGGGGCAGCTCCGGCGCAGCAGCTTGGGAAGGTCCCAGGCGAGGCGGAGCGGCAAATCGGCAGAGGGTGGAGAGGCGCTGCGAGCCGGCTGCTGGTGGAGAAGGTGGCGTGGCCAGGGCAAGGTGGCATGTGGCGCAGCTGCAGCAGCGGAGCCCGCGTCATGGCGAGTCCGAGGCGGAGACCGGATCTTGCTTTCCTTTTGTTTTCCTTGAGTAGTCCTAGCTCACGTAAATCTCTGCTGGATCAAGTACACCGCGTTCCTGATGCAACTACCCTTCTCTTTTTTTTGGATAGCCTGAGCGTGAACATAACAGCTGAACACAAAGACTTTTGACTTGTAGTAGATGGCTTCACGTGATCATGGTGAAGTACTGGTACTAGTTTTGATCTCCACTTGATTTATCTATGTATCCACGTGGACTGGTAGCACTATACAGCCTTGGGACTTGAACCTATAATCTAGCCGTAGCAATTTATGGAACTCGACGGATCAGACAGCGGAAATCTTTTGACCGTTTCAATGGAAGCTGTGACTTGACAGCTTGCAGCACTCGGCGAAATCAATCTTCCCTCGGTTTGGACAGATCCTCCCGCGCCAGCAGCGTATAGAACGCAAAACCCTAATTTCTTTAATCTCAATCTCGTATGTTGCTCCGACTGTCTATCACGAAGACGAGATGTATCCTTCTGCGCAGGCTCTTTTTTCATCTAGCACATCACGAGCTTCTCGATCCCTGAAGAGATCCCTTCAAGAACTCAACACCATCGTGCGCAGGCCCCACGGTGGGCGCCAACTGTCGTGGAATTGTCACGGCAGATGTCGTTAGTGTCAGGACTTAGTCGCGAGGCCAACGCATCTATGTGGTAGCTTGAGAGGGGTTGATCGGGACGAGAGGCATAACACATAAGACAAGGATTTAGACAGCTTGGGCCCCGGAAACATCATCCGATAATAACCCTACATGCTGTTTGTGGCTAGGTCTCATTATGATCATGAGAGAGTCGCCGGTAAGCTGGCTCTTTGTGTCTAGCCCTAGAGATTGTTCTGATTGCCTCCCCTCTTTGGGGAGCCCTGCCCCTCCTTATATAAGTTAGAGGGGCGGGTTACATGTGGAGTCCAAATAGGATTAGGACTAGCCTATCTTGTACTACAAGCCGGATACAAGTCCGGGTCTTGATTCCTTGTAAAGGAGATATTCCTCAAGCCTTCCTCTTAAGCCGGCCTATCATAACGTAAGCCGGCCTTCTGGGCCTTGAGCCTCCTGGGCCCCCGGGTCTTGTCGCTCCTCTGATCCGCTTGCCAGGTCACCCATAAGTCGCCAGGATCGGGCGGGTCATTAGTGAGTCGCCAAGTACGGCCGGGTTCTACTTCCGGCCGGGTTACAACGCGGGGTATATCCCCGACAACCGGCTTCCCATTAACACCGGAGAAAGTGTCGATGCGACGAGGAAGAAACC
The DNA here is from genome assembly GCA_021605205.1 of Aegilops longissima. Lineage (NCBI taxonomy): Eukaryota > Viridiplantae > Streptophyta > Magnoliopsida > Poales > Poaceae > Aegilops > Aegilops longissima. The sequence goes on along the minus strand of CM038678.1, from coordinate 32,282,825 downwards.
GAGGAAGCAGAACTTTTTTTGTGGTCGACACTGCCGCCTCCTCGACCATAACCAAACACATAGTGCTCGCCACCGCGCACGACACCGCCGCTCACAAGACACCGGGATGCCCTTCCCCACCCCCGGTGGTCGGAGCGGCCGGCGGAGGGGAGGCACGACCACGGGCTCACCTATAGAGATTGAGTAGGAAGAAACTCTCAGCAATTGGTATGGAGAGGCAGTGACAGTTGCAGATATGAGGGCTGTTGACTTTTGGTTACGTGCAAAAGCAAAAAATTGCATGATGAAAAAGGGTGTAAAATAAGATTAGAAGGAATTACCTACTTTACCATTCTTCGAAGTAAATACAAGCTTTTTGTGGATTTGAGCACTTCTTTTAAAAAAGAGCGTCCTCTCCGATTTTCATATATCAAAAACCACAATGTCTTGTAAGAGCATCTCCAACAGCCGTGCTATCACTACAAAAAAAGACACATCCGTGACATTTTGGGCCGAACGAAAAAAAATTCTATCATACTTATGACACTTCTATGACGATAATTATGACAAAACCCGGTATCATCATAGATGTGGTGGGCTCATACTTCTATGCCAAAAAATCATGACAGAAAATGGGCTTTTCATCCTGGGCGGGCCGGAGACAGAGCTGCATGACATTCTTTGGGCCGTCCATGATGGAGAAAACTTGGTAGAAGCAAGGGAGAGGAAAATTTCGGTGAGTTCCCGGTTACGGTGGGTGGTCGGGGACCGAGCCATGCGTGTTTCTCTCTTACCGTACGCGCGTGGGTGTGAGGCGTTGGGCTCTAACTGAAGCCGAGCAAGGCGTCGCCTAACTGAACTCGAGCTCTGCAGGCTATGCATCACTTAATGATGTCTACTACACAACCTTCTTCTTGTAGACGTTGTTGGGCCTCCAAGTGCAGAGGTTTGTAGGACACCAGCAAGTTTCCCTCAAGTGGATGACCTAAGGTTTATCAATCCGTGGGAGGCGTAGGTTGAAGATGGTCTCTCTCAAGCAACCCTGCAACCAAATAATAAAGAGTCTCTTGTGTCCCCAACACACCCAATACAATGGTAAATTGTATAGGTGCACTAGTTCGGCGAAGAGATGGTAATACAAGTGCAATATGGATGGTAGATATGAGTATTTGTAATCTGGAAATATAAAAACAGCAAGGTAACAAGTAATAAAAGTGAGCGTAAACGTTATTGCAATGCTAGGAAACAAGGCCTAAGGTTCATACTTTCACTAGTGCAAGTTCTCTCAACAATAATAACATAATTAGATCATATAACTATCCCTCAACATGCAACAAAGAGTCACTCCAATGTCACTTATAGCGGAGAACAATCGAAGAGATTATTGTAGGGTACGAAACCACCTCAAAGTTATCCTTTCTGATTGATCTATTCAAGAGTCAGTACTAAAATAATACGAAGCTATTCTTTCCGTTCGATCTATCATAGAGTTCATACTAGAATAACACCTTAAGACACAAATCAACCAAAACCCTAATGTCACCTAGATACTCCAATGTCACCTCAAGTATCTGTGGGCATGATTATACGATATGCATCACACGATCTCAGATTCATCTATTCAACCAACACAAAGTACTTCAAAGAGTGCCCCAAAGTTTCTACCAGAGAGTCAAGACGAAAATGTGTTGTAAGTGCATCTAGTGCCCCTTAGTGATTTTGGTGTATTGAAGACTTATAGGTTAAGAGACTGATGTGCTTGTGAGTGTACACATGTCTATAAGTCTATGAGGAGTTTAATATTTACATAGAAAGTCGACCCCTAAAAATGAAGTTCTTCGACTGAAGACTTTGGACTTCTGAAGACTTTCTGAAGACTTTGAAAGTGAAGAAATTGGTGTGACCATGAAGACTCAGAAATCATTCGAGGAACATGAAGCGTGAAGACTTTTGTTT